>CAJQUW010002708.1:10000-15082 GCA_907163375.1 Prostheceraeus crozeri | reverse complement strand
ATTTTGTGTAGCTTGTGCCACAAATGTGGCAGAGGTATTTGGATTGTTAAAATTTAGAAATTTCTAAAGATGGCTTAAAAAACTTCCGTGTATCACAAAGTCGATGACTTCAATTTCCCCGTTACTTTGTTAACATTCCGGATAATTACGATTCGACAATAAAGATGGGTGCTCAAGTTTCTTTGCGATGCCAAAGTTTTGCGATAAGGTCGGCAAACTGTACACAACGAATTCGATTTTAATTCCAATAAAGTTCGGAATCACAATTCCAGCTTTTGGCCAGCAAAGAGGTCTCTAGATTTGAAACTTAAGCAGTCCGTACAGAGACAGTTGCTAAAAACATTGGGAAAGTTATCTTAAATTGGTTATTATTCAGCTAAGCAACTGCTGGACAATCATTTATTTTTTAATGTATATTCTGATCTTGAAAAACTGATTAATACGATTAAATTTTGATGGCAATTTATATTTATTGTCGCAGCTTTTTGTTTTTTCTTTTTTTTTTGAGCTTGTTTGTTTTGTTTTGTTCTTTTGTTTTTTGTTTTTTTTTTTTTTTTATATTTTTTATTATTTTTTTTTTCTTTATTTTTTTATTTTCTTTTTCTTTTTTTGTTTTATTGTGTTTTTTTTATTTGATTTTGGTGTTCTTTTTTCTTTTTTGTTTATTTTTTTATTTTTTTTTTTTCATTTTATTTGTTTTTTTTTTCTTTTGTTTTTTATTTTTTTTTCATTTTCTGTTCTTTTTTTTATTTCTTGATTTTTTGTTTGCTTTTTCCATTTTTTTTTCATATTTGTTTTTTCGTTTTTTTCGTTTTTTAGTTTTTTTTTCATTTTTTTTTATTTTTTTTTTTTTTTTTTTTTTTTTTTTATTTTCATTTTCATTTGTTTTGTTTTTTTCTTTTTTTATTTTTTGTTTTGTTTTTTTGTTTTCATTTTTTTTCTTTTTTCATTTTTTCATTGTGTTTCCATGTTTTTTTTTATTTTTTTTTGTTGTTTTGTTTTTTTTTTTTTGTTTTTTTTTGTTTTGTTTTTTTTTTTTTTTTTTTTTTTTTTGTTTTTTTTTTTTTATTTTTTTTTTTTGTTTCATTTTTTTTTTTGGTTTCGATTTTTTCATTTTTTTTTTATGTTTCATTGTTAGGTTTTTTCATTCTTTTTTTTAGTGCTTTTTTCTTTTGTCATTTTTTTTTTTTCTTTTTTTTTTTTTTCATTTTTTTTTCTTTCTTTTGTTTTTTTTATTTTGTTTTTTTTTCTTTGTCTTTTTTTCTTTCATTTGTTTTTTTTTTTTTTCATTTTCTATTATTTTTTTTTTTTTTTTTTATGTTTTATTTGATTTTTTTTTATTTCATTTTCTGTTCATTTTAATAAATTAATTAGACTGTGGATTGAGGTGCCTTTGTGCAGGGTCCGCTAGGGTGGGTTTGAGTGTTCAGAGGGAGGGACCGAAAACACGATCGCCCTACCCTAGTCTCTTGCTGATGACCTCAGGGAGTTCAAGGTTAATATTTAAGGTTCCAATCTTGATTAATTACCTTTGCTTTTATTTCTGAATAAGAAATCTGTTAATTTTGACACTATTCCATTCACCTGTAGGGAACGTTTTGATCAGTCCTCTTAAGGATTAAATTTCCTCACTTTATATTTTCATCACAGTCTTCATTTCACAACTTCATTTCATTCGGGATTAATTTGAGGGTTACGTCTGGCATCACTATACTGATTTTGACATGTTGATACAGTAGAGTATGATGGATAACAGACATGATCGCTTTATCTATTGGTAAGGAGAATCAGGTGCACGAGCGTTTAGGGATAGTTAATACCGCTAAGTACTAGGATAACATTGAAGCGACAATTCTGACAACTCAGTTGGACAGAAAATCACTCGCCTGAGTAACGCTTGAGTACAATTCTCTATTTTGTATTCTCGATGCGAGAGTGAATTATTAATTGGTATTCCGTAGGTTTATTTTATTTTTCAGTAGCAGTATGTTTCCCAGTTTAAAGCAATAATATAAATTGCTTTAAGAGGGGTAGAGTACTTGATAGAGTTTAAATAATTAACCCTATGTATTTTGGTGCCTATTGGTTTTAGGAATAACGTTTTAAATTGACATGTTTGTACAATGGATGTAGCAAAAATCTCAACGAATTGAAGAATAATGTTCTCGTAATCTAAGAAAGATTAAGAGAAAAATGGGATTTAATGTTTTTTTATTGTAATTAAATTTTGATTGTAAATGGTTATTTAGCAACTAGTTTCTATATTGGTATCATCCGCTAGCAAAGCGCCCTCCCTGTTGGGATGACAAATCTCTCATCTCAAATACCGGTGGTTTCTTTAGATGTTACACGCAATTAAAAACATGCATAAAGCATATAGCCCTGCTTATGACGTGATGAAGAACTTAAACTGACCTGTTGAAAAAAGACCATTTTGCATTAGTGGTAACTAAATTTTGCTTTTTGGTTGGCTTTTCTTATTATACAAAATTACGGCGACAACGTGGTGTTGATGAAGTGATAAATTGGCTACGTGAAGGAGGATGATCGGTTTATCTTTCCGCATCTATTATTTTGCCTATTGAAATATGTATTTGTGTTGGAATCATGTGTTTCTTTAGGCATTATCGTACATGAATATTTCTTCATTCTGAAGTATCATTTGTTTTCTTCACGTTGCATCAGCTCTCAAAGTTATGAAGTGGTTCAGTATTAGATAGAAGTACAATAAAAATCTACGCAAAAACACCAACCACTTTCGAAGTTGTAATCAAATTGAAGGCATTTCTATATCTATTACCTTGGACCATTATTATTGCTAATTATCGCTAACATTAATAAACAGAATCATATTTGATCATAATGATAATAAACAAAACAGCGACATGAATGATCAATAAATAGTTCATTTAAAGAACAATTCATTTTAAGTGAACTGAGTTTACAGGTTATATAAGATTTGTATAATAAGTCGCCCTCCATATCATATCGTGCCGTTATACTTCATAGCCACGCGGCCATATGGACTCTATCAAAACTAAGTTTAGGCCATCGACGCCTCCAACGCTTTCACTAAGAATCCAGCATCCACGCTTAAGTCATCGACAAAAAAAGAGGCGGCTATGAATAAAAAGAAAAATAACACAAGCAGTCCTACACTTTTTGATCAGTTCGACCGAATCGATTAGCGTTATTTCTCGCACATCGAATCCACCTGTAAAAGCTTCACCAATTTCCCTAGTGTGCAATTTATTTTCTTCGATTTTGTTTGTTTTTTTGTGACCTTATAGGTAATTAAAATCTCCCACAATTACACAAAAAAAGGTACGATTATATTCAATATACCCTACACACGAACAGGCCTATGATTTAACCACAAATCCTCAAAAATTCCTCAAGATAGTAAGCTTAAAACTATGAGAAAAAACCTCAATACGACACATCAGACTAAATGTCGGATAATGTATTGTTTATTTGGCGAATGGCGCTGATATGTAAACTTCCAAACAAGAAGCTAAGATAGAATACCTGTACATGTACCCAACATCCTGCTGCTTTAAAATTTTCAATTGATATTGCACTCATAAGATTAATATCTTTCCTTTTCTTCTCATGAATTATAAACTTAATGATTTTTTTCTCTCACACACTTGGTAGATTTTAGGTAGCGTAATCCCGCTGTGCTAGCTAGATCTGATCTTTTGATTGGAAACAGACCTGTCCTTTTATCATCTGAATGGGGAGACGGTTAAACAGAATCTTTTCAATATATAAGGGGCCATCCATAAAGGACGTCCGCAGAAAATTGACTATTTTTGACCCCCCTTCCCCCCTCTGTCCGCAGGTGTCCGGATTTTCGGACCCCCCCCTCCCCCGGACGGAGTCCGCATTTATAAAGCCTATCAGTATTAGCTATGAAAACTGAGTTACAAACACATAGAGTCATTTAGTCTCGTTGCAATCTTAGCCTTGTTTGCATACTATTTTTTATATTGTTTTGGTGCAATAAGGCCCTATATTGTCTGTAACCTACATAATTTATTAGCTTATTTCTTGCATAGGACGTACATGTTATATAAAACAGAGCCTTTGTGTCAGATTTGATTTGGATGATCCTCCGTCAGCCACGGAATATTTCAAACCGAATTTTCTTGCATCAATCTTCAAATTTTTTCAATTTTAATTCTTAAAAGACAGATTAAAACCTTCACAACCTACACTAGTAACCATATACTATATAAAGCTTACTAACAGAAAAGCAAACTCCCGTTTGAATACTTATACTACATGACAAGACACATTTTATCGAATCTATTACCGATTTTATAAAACTAGTCAACGATTTTGTGTACTGATTCTTTTATAGTACATCGGTTTACATGTATTACTTATCTTAATTTAAAATTAATCAATTTTCCTCGAATTTGTCAACAAAAAAAAAAAAAAAACAAAATATGAGATGCTGTCAAACGTAAAACATCTTTATTCAAATCATCTGTAATAATGAAACATCATCTGTATCGTGGGAACGCCAGATTAACAAGCATTAGTCTACCATTCCCCTACACAGTGAAGAGATTATTTACTTAAAACGCTAACCATCCGGTGTCAAAAGTGAATTTAATTTGTGAATACACGGACGTTCCGCTTTTTCTTCCCCCCCTCTCCCCGTCGCAACTGTCCGCATTTGGACCTGACCCCCCCCTCCCCCCCGCTGCGGGACGTCCTTTATGGATGGCCCCTAAATAGTGACAGACCATCACATTTTTTGAATGAGCGACTTAATCACCAATTCATTTTCCACATGAGGGAGATGAGAACCGTTGCTTGTCCTTCTAGTAAGTATTTTTAAATTTCTAGACATTTTACGATATAATGATTTTCTTTTAGCCATGTCACATCAAAAATTAAACCAGTCGTTAGCTTTGTTTTTTTAATTTTGTTACTTGACGCACTTTGTATCCGTTGAATATCCGTAATCATTTCTGCAAGCTACAGGGGCTGCAGATGTTTCCCCCCCCACTCCCCCCCCTCCCTCCCCCCCCCCCCCCCCCCCCCCCCCCCACCCCCCCCCCCCCCCCC
>CAJQUW010002707.1:5000-52944 GCA_907163375.1 Prostheceraeus crozeri | reverse complement strand
CCTTTGTTCACAAGTATGGTCAAATCTTTGGAAGTGCTGGTCATAGTTTGGCACCAGCTATGAATCTGCATTTATACGTATTCTTGAGCAATTTTGGTATCCAGAAAAGTTCTGTTGTAAAACCATGACCTTATCTTAACCGTCATGTCAAAGGAATCCTTGGGGCGGTGCAAATGCTCTGCTAATTATGTCATCAACGGAAGAAATAATCTGGTAAGTTAAGTCTGAATACCAACAGCATTGAAACACTAAGGTCAAAGCCTAGTTCGTTGAAGAGGTGAATGAGGTAATTCTTCCTACACACATATATGGACAAAATTGTTGGCGACCTTTATTCCCGCGTAGTAATGACGTATTCTCTTCTCGAACAGCTTGAATTTCAGATCTTAGTACCTCGTGCGAATGCAACAGAATGGAAAGTTAGAACTGAGGAAGGAGATGCGATCATTCCAATAATCTTAAGGGCAGCATCAGACCAATTATTGGAAGTCCAGAACTCTGAAGGCGTACTTTCAACAGGACTTTTGAAATAAAAGGAAACTAAAAAATTAATGTATCATTACCGCTGACTTCAACGAAATCCCAAAGGACTTTGTGAACTAGGACTCTCTATAATTGGTACCTTTTTATGCCATCAAGTCCCAAAGTTTTGGTTTGGATATAATACTCAAGTCACAGTAACCACACGTGATAAGCGAGGCTTGTAGCAGAAGATAGAATTGTAACAAATACAAGGCTTATAATAAATCTCTGATTTCATCTAATGAAGATCGTCTTTAAAACCTCGTTGTAATCAAAGAGCTTCCGTACCAATTGGTATGGTGTATTTGAAGAAAACTTGCAGTGGACTTTTACTGCGAATTGAATTAACCCGTATATCACCGGGTTGGTATGCTTTCGGCTCGCGTTTTGACATAAAAGCCTTTTGATTGTTTACTAGAGTAAGCAGCCGAAGTCCATTATGGCTCAAAAACGATTGCATTTAACTTTGAAAATCGTGATTCACAACTAAATGAAATGCTTCAGTTTTTGAAGTACTACTCATAAAATGTTCACAAGTATTTGATAGCAATCCTCAATGATAGCACGGACTGTTGCGTAAACTTTAAAGTAAACCAATCCATCGGTCCACTAGAACCAAAGTTATACGACCTTAAATTTTTACAGCTTTTAGTACTTTTAAAACGTGTATAAATAGTTTATGACAGTGTCCTCACCGAGAGTTCTATTTCACATTTTCAGCAAAGTCAAAGTCCAACCGTCTATACCTGCTTTCCTTCCGGTTTTTATAGTTTTTGGCCTACTGAGATGGCCTGGGACGATTTTTGACGAATGCACCAAAACCCTGGAGTCAACGGATCTCTGGAGTTCACATTCCTTCAGCAAGATAAATGATGAACTGATTTTCTACTCTGATCTCTGCTTCTATAGTCCTGGTCTAAGTGTAAGGTTGACAGGAAAATACACAGCGTGTCTTGCCGATACCTGATTCCTTGGTCAGATACATAAGCACAGACAGTCACAAGAAATGGATGTAAAGGAAGCACGAGTCTCAGCTACATTGTCATATTCTTATGAATTTTGACGTTATTTGCAGGAGAAAGAAGTTGCGATCATAAATGTCATAAAAATGAGAACTGGTGACGGCAGAACCAACAATGGAGGGGGAACACAAGCAGAAGACATCACACTTCAAGTGAAACATGACAGCATACACTTACGCATGTTTATCTACACTTTGCAGAACGCTAAATGAAACGCTAGTGTTTTCACTAGTTTGGCAAAGGTCAGGGATTGCCGCGGGTCAAGATGCGCATCAAGGATCCAGCAAGAGAACCGCCCGGATCGAGCGAAAGTTGTTTGATGAAATATTGATGGTCACTCATGTTGCAGGGAAATTTTTTTTAACGATAGAAGTCGAAGAATTCATTGAATATTTTCTTTTAAACTGTTTTAGTTGTTCTTCACTGCTGGGCTGGGATAGTGTATGTCGGTTGCTAAGAACGTAAATCTGAACCGTAGTCGACATGCTTGATCCAGGAACATCTGTAGTTCGATATTTTCACAATCTATCTATTCCATAACCGCTGCACCCGCTTTACATCCTTGAATGGATATTCTTGATTTTCTCAGCTAATTACGTGAAGAGGGTTTTATAACTCGCTTCAGAATATGGTATTGGTCGAACTACATGTATCTATTTCCGTACTGCAAGCACCGTCATCATTTTGAGAGCCTTAATTGTTATATTGGTTAACTGGGTTATCCTAGCACTTAATACCATTGTAAGAAGCAGACTGCTGATGAAAACTTCACTGATAACCTATTATTTCTCAGAGTTATTTTTAGTGACAATCATGATGCAAAGTCTGTCTTTATAAGCCCAGCCTACACTTAACAACAGATTGTTCCATTTCTGTAGCATTCTGACAATCATTTTTATTTCTAGTTTGTCTTTGTAACCAACTGATCTCAACCTACATGAACATTGTTTTGGAAGACGCTTTGAACACTGATGTGATTGAAGTCTCCTGTAGAGTGCATATCATTTATTCCATGTACAACGTGCTTTTCCAGGAAGACATATGATATGTCACGGAGATTTAACTAGATACCTTCTTCATGTACTAGTCTATCGCCTATCACACCATTAACAATTTGGCGAAGTTTCGGGAATTTTCTTCAAGCTTGTTCCATTTGTTCCTCAACTGTAGAAGTAAATCTTCAAACTCCTTCCAGCTTTTGAGTCCATCAGGGACTTGGACACTCTCGGCCCGAAAACATCTTTCTTCATTGATGTGATTGTGCTCCGTGCCACCTTATGTTCTTGAGCTGTTCTTGCAAATTGCGCAATGAGGTGCTCCCAGCCTAAAGATTGGTGGGCATCGGGCCAGACCTCACGTGCTGATTTTCTAAGCATCGCGTTTTCGTCGGTCACGAAGAAAGACTCCATTTGCGAATTCATCCTTTCGTGATCCTTTTCTTTCGTATGTACCAATGGCGGCCTAAAGAAGAAAGGATGTTCATCGTCACTTCAAAGTATGAGACGCAAATTGGCGAATCCTATGTACGTAGCGTGCGCTCCAGCGCCATTGCTGTATGTGGTGTCCACATGAGCTGGATTTTCCACCATGATCATTTTGACATGGGTTAAATTCTCGTAACAAACAATCGCGATGTTTCCTTCTTCGATGTATACTCTTATGCATTCCTGTCGACCGATATCCCTTTCGTGGAAATGTTCGGAGATGGCGTCATGTCAAGAATCGCAGCTGTACGAGTTTCTTTCCTGACCAAGTTGTATACCTGATGTCTGTTATTCAAGTTTTCTACCTCCCTGAAGTCAGTGGCATGGCGTATAGACTCCGGATTAGTATAAATATAGGCTACTCAGGAATTCAACAACAAGTAAAATTGAACTTTACCTCTCATTGATTCGCATTCTTCCGCGGTAGTAAAAATGGAAATGTAGATTAAATATGTAAGGAATTTGAATTCGATATACATTCGATCATCTGCGCTGTGAGCAGTTGGTCGTATCTGCCCGCACGCTCGCACCTTGCGGCGTTGTAGCAACTTCTTCTCCCTCTTTCTTCGCTTCGCGCTAACGGATCTTGTCCATCTTTTACACATCTACTTAGCTCCTGCTACTTATCTGTTTGTGCTGCTACGGACCCTCAACTCGGCCTGGTCTGCTCTACCGAGGGCCAACAAAAGCGTCTGTGTATTATCCACCTTCTATTGGCTGACAATAATCATGTGACCTGGTTTCCTCGTACTCGCTGATAACACGCACGGCACAACAGCTTCCCGCTTCATTTTGAGACCCCAACACGGCGTTTTTATTATCAACGACAATTTCGCTACTTGCAACAAACTGTGCAAACTGTGTACCCACAAGCATCAAGTACACTATATCACATAACCACTCTTTCAGCCAGTGTTCAACTTCCATATGAGCGATTGCCCAGCTGCAGTGTACATTGACACCGGTCCCCGAAGTTATAACTCTACCCACATGCATCGCACGCTGGGATTTATTATCGACAATCTTTTGTAATGTAACGCCAATGTAGCCGCCTGACTTTTTCATGTATATCTTCTTACATTTGTGAACTGTAATGCGCTCACCGATTTCAAACATGTGAGGTAAATAAAGATTATTATTATTATTATCCTACCTCACAGTATTGTCATCACAGTTCTGTACAGTCAATCTATAAGGTAAAGGTTATTTCCTAAAATGAAAATGATAAATACCATTAATTAAATCAAAATAAAATGTTATCAACCATGAATTCTATTATATCAATTAATGAGGCACAAAGTAGTGTAACTCTACTAACGTAAAATCCTATCCGTAGTCTTGTAAGGCTGCAGCAGGGAAGCGACTAATGCAAGTACTGCGATATAGTAAGGACTTAACTTAATTGGAGTCACTTATAGGAATTATGAAAGATGGCTTACTTGAATGTTCCTCGATTTCGAGTTTTGCTGCTATACTACAATATGTGGGGAATACTTTGTTAATTTGGTCAACTTTATTCTATTGGTGACGGTCTAGACCTGGTCTAAGTTAAGGTTCGTATAGAGTGTGGAGAAATCATAGACTTGTGAAGAGTGGCAATTCAAACTTGGCATCCTGTCTAGAAGTTTCCCAGAAGAGTTAATGCTGCAGAAGGCGTTCATACCCGAATTATGCTTGATGGAAAGGCAATAACAACTAAACTTGTCCAGAACCAATTGCAAGCCTTTGTTCACAAGTATGGTCAAATCTTTGGAAGTGCTGGTCTTGGCACCAGCTATGAATCTGCTCTTATACGGATTCTTGTGCAATTTTGGTATCCAGAAAAGTTTAGGTAAAACCATGACCTTATCTTTAACCGTCATGTCAAAGGAATCCTTGAGAGCGTTGCAATGCTCGGCAATTATGTCATCAACGGAAGAAATAATTGGTATGTAAGTCTGATTACCAACAGCATTGAAACTACTAAGGTCAAAGCCTAGTTTGTTGAAGAGGTGAATGAGGTAATACTTCCTACACACTATGACGAAATTGTTGGCGGCCTTTATTCCCGGAGTAATGACGTATTCCTTCTGAAAGCTTGAATTTCAGATCTTAGTACCTCGTGCGAATGCAAAGATGGAAAGTTAGAACTGAGGAATGAGATGCGATCATCAATAATCTTAAGGGCATCATCAGACCAATGTTAGAAGTCAGAACTCCTGAAGGCGTACTTTCAACAGGACTTTTGAATAAAGGAAACTAATTAATGTATCATTACCGCTGACTTCAACGAAATCCCAAGACTTGTGAATAGGCTCTCTATAATTGGTACGTTTTGCCATCAAGTCCCAAAGTTTTGGTTTGGATATAATACTCAAGTCACCAGTAACCACATGTGAAGCGGGCTTGTAGCAGAAGATAGAATTGGAACAAATACAAGGCTTAGTAATAAAATCTCTGATTTCATCTAATGAAGTCGTCTTTAAAACCTCGTTGTAATCAAAGAGCTTCCGACCAATTGGTATGGTGTATTTGAAGAAAACTTGCAGTGGACTTTTACTGCGAATTGAATTAACCCGCATATCACCGGGTTGGTATGCGGGCTCGGTTTTGACATGAAAGCCTGTGGATTGTTTACTAGAGTAAGCAGCCGAAGTCAGTATGGCTCAAAAACGATTGCATTTAACTTTGAAAATCGTGATTCACAACTAAATGAAATGCTTCAGTTTTTGAGTACTACTCATAAAATGTTCACGAGTATTTGATAGCATCCTCAATGATGCAAGGACTTTGCGTAACTTTAAAGTAAACCAATCCATCGGTCCACTAGAACCAAAGTTATACGACCTTAAATTTTACAGCTTTTAGTACTTTTAAAACGTGTATAAATAGTTCATGACAGTGTCCTCACCGAGAGTTCTATTTCACATTTTCAGCAAAGTCAAAGTCCAACCGCTATACCTGCTTTCCGGGTTTTTATAGTTTTGGCCTACTGAGATGGCCTGGGGACGATTTTTGACGAATGCACCAAAACCTGGAGTCATCGGATCTCTGGAGTTCACATTCCTTCAGCAAGATAAATGATGAACTGATTTTCTACTCTGATCTCTGCTTCTATAGTCCTGGTCTAAGTGTAAGGTTGACAGGAAAATACACAGCGTGTCTTGCCGATACCTGATTTACATAAGCACAGACAGTCACAAGAAATGGATGTAAAGGAAGCACGAGTCTCAGCTACATTGTCATATTCTTATGAATTTTGACGTTATTTGCAGGAGAAAGAAGTTGCGATCATAAATGTCATAAAAATGAGAACTGGTGACGGCAGAACCAACAATGGAGGGGGAACACAAGCAGAAGACATCACACTTCAAGTGAAACATGACAGCATACACTTACGCATGTTTATCTACACTTTGCAGAACGCTAAATGAAACGCTAGTGTTTTCACTAGTTTGGCAAAGGTCAGGGATTGCCGCGGGTCAAGATGCGCATCAAGGATCCAGCAAGAGAAATACCCGGATCCAGCGAAAGTTGTTTGATGAAATATTGATGGTCACTCATGTTGCAGGGAAATTTTTTTTAACGATAGAAGTCGAAGAATTCATTGAATATTTTCTTTTAAACTGTTTTTAGTCGTTCTTCACTGCTGGGCTGGGATAGTGTATGTCGGTTGCTAAGAACGTAAATCTGAACCGTAGTCGACATGCTTGATCCAGGAACATCTGTAGTTCGATATTTTCACAATCTATCTATTCCATAACCGCTGCACCCGCTTTACATCCTTGAATGGATATTCTTGATTTTCTCAGCTAATTACGTGAAGAGGGTTTTATAACTCGCTTCAGAATATGGTATTGGTCGAACTACATGTATCTATTTCCGTACTGCAAGCACCGTCATCCTTTTGAGAGCCTTAACCCTTTCCTTACGGCTATGCAAAATGAAAAGACCTTCTCCAGCGGCGCATTTTTTATGAAAATATGAATAATCTACATATGCAACATAGAACATTATAGAACATATATATAATAAAAAATATGGAATGTTATTGAAAAATCGAAAATGTTAAGTGTGCCAAGCCTCGAAGCAGTCCATATGTATGGCTGGTCGTCCTGGGCACTCTGCACAAAAGTATCTGGATTCACTAACACGTCCAGCAACTCTTACTTTCTTGCATTGACAACAAGGTTTTGTTGGCCTTGGATTTCGACCTGTGACAGTGAATTTTTGGAGTCTATGTATCTGCCTTTGCCGTTGAACTTGAGGTTGCTGAGGTTGGCCATATACAAGCTCCTGAATAACCCAGAGACAGTATTGAGCTAAAGTCACATGTTTCATAACATCAGGGAAAAATTCTCTGGATAATATGAAAGCATTCACCAAGCAAAGTCGCTGCAAATTGAACAATCCCACCTTTTTGTGCCATACATATGATTTCCGTGCACAATTGATAGCCTGCTGCATTGCATCTACTTTGTCCGTTCCGTCCATATCGTAGTTATAAGATTCAATAACAGATGGCTTGTGGTAATTTCTAGTTTGGTTTTGATTTACTCGTCGGGTTTTCTCAACAGTCTCTGCATCATGACTGGTTGACAATAAGTAAACTGTACGCTTATCAACAAATTTAGCAATAAGCACATTGCCTTTACGAGCAAACTCCACATCAATAGGATTCATTTGGAAGTTCACCAGTTCTCTTGGTGGACCTCGGTTTGACCGAATTGTACCTTGTAGAAGAGTTTGGTTTTCATCAAGGAAATTAGCTAAACGTAGTGAGCAGAACCAATTATCAACTGTAACCATTCGTCCTGTTTGAAGAAACCACACCGTTTACTAATTCAACAACAATTCTTTCTGAAGAAGTCAAATTTTCAGCATCTGGTATGCCATCTGCCCAGGAAGTAACGCCATGGGATCCTTGATATATTTCAACATCATATGTAAATCCATTTTTGGCATTGAGTGAAAAAGCTTTTACACCAAATCTGGCACGTTTAGTTTTGATGTACTGTTTCAGGTGGAGACGACCTTTATATAGCATCAAATACTCATCCAAAGATATTTTACGGCCAGGGCGATATATTGTCTTTACAATGTCAATTATCATCTTCATACCTGGGTTTACTTTTCCGAGTTTTCCATGATTTTGGATGTCATGCGTTGCACAATCATAAAACCGGAGATATTTGAGAATATACATGAATCGGTCTCTTGATAAATTGTCAGATCGACGAAAAAGAGGAGTTTCAATTATATAGTTTGTGGAGAAATAATCCTGCATCTGAGGTTTCTTTATCAGACCCATACAAAATACCATGCCGATGAACTGTTTCATTTCATGGCGAGTTATGTCCTCCCACTGTTTTTGATGACTTCTATTTCCTTTCTTATTGTATTTATCACGAAGTGTAGGATTCAAACTAGCCTTATTGTTTGCCCAATTAGCCAAAGTATCGCAAAATCCATCAGTTATAAATGAAAATATAAATTCCACTGGTCTTCTTGGCATAGGAATAAGAAGACCTTCTCGATCTGTAAATATTGGTAGAGGCATAGGTCTTCTGTCGATATCCAAGTGTGCCACTCTCCAACCATCAATTATAGAATATTCTGGGTGATTATCATGCGATTGTTGAGGAAATACGAATATATTAGGAGCTCGACGTTGCTGTTCATTTTCTGTATCAGTCTGTTCTTCATTTTCTTCTTCTGAACTTTCATTAGAACCTTCCGATTCAGAATTCAAGTTATAAACATCATCGTCAGAATCATTTAAATCATTTCCATGAATAACACGGATTGCAACAGATTTAGCACTTCGTTTAGGAACACACCTAGTAGCCATCAAAAGAATTGTGAAATGTTGTAAACAAAACTGCAGATAATGAATGCACTTATTCTTAATTAAACGTCGCCTACTTCTGGTTGGCTTAGAAAAATAATCAATAATCTGTCTAATATGTAATCAGACAGATAGACTAGCAGTAGGTGGTAGACTAACTAATTAACGCTCAATGCAGCGGCGCATTAGAAATGTGCCATTGAATACAATGTAAACTCATACGAGCGGTGCTCGTTTGCTGCAGGGTCTAAGCCGAGCGGTGCTCGTTTGCCGTAAGGAAGGAGTTAATTGTTATATTGGTTAACTGGGTTATCCTAGCACTTAATACCATTGTAATAAGTAGACTGCTGATGAAAACTTCACTGATAATCAATTATTTTTCAGAGTTATTTTTTTAGTGACAATCATGATGCAAAGTCTGTCTTTATAAGCCCAGTCTACACTTAACAACAGATTGTTCCATTTCTGTAGCATTCTGACAATCATTTTTATTTCTAGTTTGTCTTTGTAACCAACTGATCTCAACCTACATGAACATTGTTTTGGAAGACGCTTTGAACACTGATGTGATTGAAGTCTCCTGTAGAGTGCATATTCATTTATTCCATGTACAACGTGCTTTTCCAGGAAGACATATGATATGTCACGGAGATTTAACTAGATACCTTCTTCATGTACTAGTCTATCGCCTATCACACCATTAACAATTTGGCGAAGTTTCGGGAATTTTCTTCAAGCTTGTTCCATTTGTTCCCCAACTGTAGAAGTAAATCTTCAAACTCCTTCCAGCTTTTTGAGTCCATCAGGGACTTGGACACTCTCGGCCCGAAAACATCTTTCTTCATTGATGTGATTGTGCTCCGTGCCACCTTATGTTCTAGAGCTGTTCTTGCAAATTGCGCAATGAGGTGCTCCCAGCCTAAAGATTGGCGGGCATCGGGCCAGACCTCACGTGCTGATTTTCTAAGCATCGCGTTTTCGTCGGTCACGAAGAAAGACTCCATTTGCGAATTCACCCTTTCGTGTTCCTTTTCTTTCGTATGTACCAATGCCGGCCTAAAGAAGAAAGGATGTTCATCGTCACTTCAACGTATGAGACGTAAATTGGCGAATCCTATGTACGTAGCGTGCGCTCCAGCGCCATTGCTGTATGTGGTGTCCACATGAGCTGGATTTTCCACCATGATCATTTTGACATGGGTTAAATTCTCGTAACAAACAATCGCGATGTTTCCTTCTTCGATGTATACTCTTATGCATTCCTGTCGACCGATATCCCTTTCTTGGAAATGTTGGGAGATGGCGTCATGTCAAGAATCGCAGCTGTACGAGTTAATCTGCAGAGCCATTTCTTTCCTGACCAAGTTGTACACCTGATGCCTGTTATTCGAGTTTTCTAGCTCCCTGAAGTCAGTGGCATGGCGTATAGGCTCCGGATTAGTATAAATATAGGCTACTCAGGAATTCAACAACAAGTAAAATTGAACTTTACCTCTCATTGATTCGCATTCGTCCGCGATAGTAAAAATGGAAATGTAGATTATATATGTAAGGAATCTGAATTCGATATACATTCGATCATCTGCGGTGTGAGCAGTTGGTCGTATCTGCCAGCACGCTCGCACCTTGCGGCGTTGTAGCAACTTCTTCCTCTTCTTTCTTCGCTTCGCGCTAACGGATCTTGTCCATCTTTTACACATCTACTTAGCACCTGCTACTTATCTGTTAGTGCTGCTACGGACCCTCAACTCGGCCTGGTCTGCTCTACCGAGGGCCAACAAAAGCGTCTGTGTATTATCCACCTATTGGCTGACAATAATCATGTGACCTGGTTTCCTCGTACTCGCTGATAACACGCACGGCACAACAGCTTCCCGCTTCATTTTGAGACCCCAACACGGCGTTTTTATTATCAACGACAATTTCGCTACTTGCAACAAGGCAAACTGTGTACCCACAAGCATCAAGTACACTATATCACATAACCACTCTTTCAGCCAGTGTTCAACTTCCATATGAGCGATTGCCCAGCTGCAGTGTACATTGACACCGGTCCCCGAAGTTATAACTCTACCCACATGCATCGCACGCTTGGATTTATTATCGACAATCTTTTGTAATGTAACGCCAATGTAGCCTGTAATGTAACTGTAATGCGCTCACCGATTTCAAACATGTGAGGTAAATAAAGATTATTATTATTATTATCCTACCTCACAGTATTGTCATCACAGTTCTGTACAGTCAATCTATAAGGTAAAGGTTATTTCCTAAAATGAAAATGATAAATACCATTAATTAAATCGAAATGAAATGTTATCAACCATGAATTCTATTATATCAATTAATGAGGCACAAAGTAGTGTAACTCTACTAACGTAAAATCCTATCCGTAGTCTTGTAAGGCTGCAGCAGGGAAGCGACTAATGCAAGTACTGCGATATAGTAAGGACTTAACTTAATTGGAGTCACTTATAGGAATTATGAAAAATGGCTTACTTGAATGTTCCTCGATTTCGAGTTTTGCTGCTATACTACAATATGTGGGGAATACTTTGTTAATTTGGTCAACTTTATTCTATTTGTGACGGTCTAGACCTGGTCTAAGTTAAGGTTCGTATAGAGTGTGGAGAAATCATAGACTTGTGAAGAGTGGCAATTCAAACTTGGCATCCTGTCTAGAAGTTTCCCAGAAGAGTTGATGCTCCTGAAGGTGTTCATACCCGAATTATGCTTGATGGAAAGACAATAACAACTAAACTTGTCCAGAACCAATAGCAAGCCTTTGTTCACAAGTATGGTCAAATCTTTGGAAGTGTTGGTCTTGGCACCAGCTATGAATCTGCTCTTTCACGGATTCTTGTGCAATTTTGGTATCCAGAAAAGTTTAGGTAAAACCATGACCTTATCTTTAACCGTCATGTCAAAGGAATCCTTGAGAGCGTTGCAATGCTCTGCAATTATGTCATCAACGAAGAAATAATTGGTATGTAATTCTGATCACCAACAGCATTGAAACTACTAAGGTCAAAACCTAGTTCGTTGAAGAGGTGAATGAGGTAATTCTTCCTACACACTATGACGAAATTGTTGGCGGCCTTTATTCCCGAGTAATGACGTATTCCTTCTGAAAGCTTGAATTTCAGATCTTAGTACCTCGTGCGAATGCAAAGATGGAAAGTTAGAACTGAGGAAGGAGATGCGATCATCAATAATCTTCAGGGCAGCATCAGACCAATTTTGGAAGTCAGAACTCTTGAAGGCGTACTTTCAACAGGACTTTTGAATAAAGGAAACTAATTAATGTATCATTACCGCTGACTTCAACGAAATCCCAAGACTTGTGAATAGGCTCTCTATAATTGGTACCTTTTGCCATCAAGTCCCAAAGTTTTTGTTTGGATATAATACTCAAGTCACCAGTAACCACATGTGAAGCGGGCTTGTAGCAGAAGATAGAATTGGAACAAATACAAGGCTTAGTAATAAAATCTCTGATTTCATCTATTGAAGTCGTCTTTAAAACCTGGTTGTAATTAAAGAGCTTCCGACCAATTGGTATGGTGTATAAGAAAACTTGCAGTGGACTTTTACTGCGAATTGAATTAACCCGCATATCACCGGGTTGGTATGCGGGCTCGGTTTTGACATAAAAGCCTGTGGATTGTTTACTAGAGTAAGCAGCCGAAGTCAGTATTGCTCAAAAACGATTGCATTTAACTTTGAAAATTGTGATTCACAACTAAATGAAATGCTTCAGTTTTTGAGTACTACTCATAAAATGTTCACAAGTATTTGATAGCATCCTCAATGATGCAAGGACTTTGCGTAACTTTAAAGTAAACCAATCCATCGGTCCACTAGAACCAAAGTTATACGACCTTAAATTTTACAGCTTTTAGTACTTTTAAAACGTGTATAAATAGTTTATGACAGTGTCCTCACCGAGACTTCTATTTCACATTTTCAGCAAAGTCAAAGTCCAACCGCTATACCTGCTTTCCGGGTTTTTATAGTTTTGGCCTACTGAGATGGCCTGGGGACGATTTTTGACGAATGCACCAAAACATGGAGTCATCGGATCTCTGGAGTTCACATTCCTTCAGCAAGATGAATGATGAACTGATTTTCTACTCTGATCTCTGCTTCTATAGTCCTGGTCTAAGTGTAAGGTTGACAGGAAAATACACAGCGTGTCTTGCCGATACCTGATTTACATAAGCACAGACAGTCACAAGAAATGGATGTAAAGGAAGCACGAGTCTCAGCTACATTGTCATATTCTTATGAATTTTGACGTTATTTGCAGGAGAAAGAAGTTGCGATCATAAATGTCATAAAAATGAGAACTGGTGACGGCAGAACCAACAATGGAGGGGGAACACAAGCAGAAGATATCACACTTCAAGTGAAACATGACAGCATACACTTACGCATGTTTATCTACACTTTTGCAGAACGCTAAATGAAACGCTAGTGTTTTCACTAGTTTGGCAAAGGTCAGGGATTGCCGCGGGTCAAGATGCGCATCAAGGATCCAGCAAGAGAACCGCCCGGATCGAGCGAAAGTTGTTTGATGAAATATTGATGGTCACTCATGCTGCAGGGAAATATTTTTTAACGATAGAAGTCGAAGAATTCATTGAATATTTTCTTTTAAACTGTTTTAGTTGTTCTTCACTGCTGGGCTGGGATAGTGTATGTCGGTTGCTAAGAACGTAAATCTGAACCGTAGTCGACATGCTTGATCCAGGAATATCTGTAGTTCGGTATTTTCACAATCTATCTATTCCATAACCGCTGCACCCGCTTTACATCCTTGAATGGATATTCTTGATTTTCTCAGCTAATTACGTGAAGAGGGTTCTATAACTCGCTTCAGAATATGGTATTGGTCGAACTACATGCATCTATTTCCGTACTGCAAGCACCGTCATCATTTTGAGAGCCTTAATTGTTATATTGGTTAACTGGGTTATCCTAGCACTTAATACCATTGTAATAAGTAGACTGCTGATGAAAACTTCACTGATAATCAATTATTTTTCAGAGTTATTTTTTTAGTGACAATGATGATGCAAAGTCTGTCTTTATAAGCCCAGTCTACACTTAACAACAGATTGTTCCATTTCTGTAGCATTCTGACAATCATTTTTATTTCTAGTTTGTCTTTGTAACCAACTGATCTCAACCTACATGAACATTGTTTTGGAAGACGCTTTGAACACTGATGTGATTGAAGTCTCCTGTAGAGTGCATATTCATTTATTCCATGTACAACGTGCTTTTCCAGGAAGACATATGATATGTCACGGAGATTTAACTAGATACCTTCTTCATGTGCTTGTCTATCTCCTATCACACCATTAACAATTTGGCGAAGTTTCGGGCATTTTCTTCAAGCTTGTTCCATTTGTTCCTCAACTGTAGAAGTAAATCTTCAAACTCCTTCCAGCTTTTTGAGTCCATCAGGGACTTGGACACTCTCGGCCCGAAAACATCTTTCTTCATTGATGTGATTGTGCTCCGTGCCACCTTATGTTCTAGAGCTGTTCTTGCAAATTGCGCAATGAGGTGCTCCCAGCCTAAAGATTGGCGGGCATCGGGCCAGACCTCACGTGCTGATTTTCTAAGCATCGCGTTTTCGTCGGTCACGAAGAAAGACTCCATTTGCGAATTCATCCTTTCGTGATCCTTTTCTTTCGTATGTACCAATGCCGGCCTAAAGAAGAAAGGATGTTCATCGTCACTTCAACGTATGAGACGTAAATTGGCGAATCCTATGTACGTAGCGTGCGCTCCAGCGCCATTGCTGTATGTGGTGTCCTAATGAGCTGGATTTTCCACCATGATCATTTTGACATGGGTTAAATTCTCGTAACAAACAATCGCGATGTTTCCTTTTTCGATGTATACTCTTATGGATTCCTGTCGACTGATATCCCTTTCTTGGAAATGTTGGGAGATGGCGTCATGTCAAGAATCGCAGCTGTACGAGTTAATCTGCAGAGCCATTTCTTTCCTGACCAAGTTGTACACCTGATGCCTGTTATTCGAGTTTTCTAGCTCCCTGAAGTCAGTGGCATGGCGTATAGACTCCGGATTAGTATAAATATAGGCTACTCAGGAATTCAACAACAAGTAAAATTGAACTTTACCTCTCATTGATTCGCATTCTTCCGCGGTAGTAAAAATTGAAATGTAGATTATATATGTAAGGAATCTGAATTCGATATACATTCGATCATCTGCGGTGTGAGCAGTTGGTCGTATCTGCCAGCACGCTCGCACCTTGCGGCGTTGTAGCAACTTCTTCCTCTTCTTTCTTCGCTTCGCGCTAACGGATCTTGTCCATCTTTTACACATCTACTTAGCACCTGCTACTTATCTGTTACTTACGGACCCTCAACTCGGCCTGGTCTGCTCTACCGAGGGCCAACAAAAGCGTCTGTGTATTATCCACCTTCTATTGGCTGACAATAATCATGTGACCTGGTTTCCTCGTACTCGCTGATAACACGCACGGCACAACAGCTTCCCGCTTCATTTTGAGACCCCAACACGGCGTTTTTATTATCAACGACAATTTCGCTACTTGCAACAAGGCAAACTGTGTACCCACAAGCATCAAGTACACTATATCACATAACCACTCTTTCAGCCAGTGTTCAACTTCCATATGAGCGATTGCCCAGCTGCAGTGTGCATTGACACCGGTCCCCGAAGTTATAACTCTACCCACATGCATCGCACGCTTGGATTTATTATCGACAATCTTTTGTAATGTAACGCCAATGTAGCCGCCTGACTTTTTCATGTATATCTTCTTACATTTGTGAACTGTAATGCGCTCACCGATTTCAAACATGTGAGGTAAATAAAGATTATTATTATTATTATCCTACCTCACAGTATTGTCATCACAGTTTTGTACAGTCAATCTATAAGGTAAAGGTTATTTCCTAAAATGAAAATGATAAATACCATTAATTAAATCAAAATGAAATGTTATCAACCATGAATTCTATTATATCAATTAATGAGGCACAAAGTAGTGTAACTCTACTAACGTAAAATCCTATCCGTAGTCTTGTAAGGCTGCAGTAGGGAAGCGACTAATGCAAGTACTGCGATATAGTAAGGACTTAACTTAATTGGAGTCACTTATAGGAATTATGAAAAATGGCTTACTTGAATGTTCCTCGATTTCGAGTTTTGCTGCTATACTTCAATATGTGGGGAATACTTTGTCAATTTGGTCAACTTTATTCTATTTGTGACGGTCTAAACCTGGTCTAAATTAATGTTCGTATAGAGTGTGGAGAAATCATAGACTTGTGAAGAGTGGCAATTCAAACTTGGCATCCTGTCTAGAAGTTTCCCAGAAGAGTTGATGCTCCTGAAGGTGTTCATACCCGAATTATGCTTGATGGAAAGGCAATAACAACTAAACTTGTCCAGAACCAATAGCAAGCCTTTGTTCACAAGTATGGTCAAATCTTTGGAAGTGCTGGTCTTGGCACCAGCTATGAATCTGCTCTTTCACGGATTCTTGTGCAATTTTGGTATCCAGAAAAGTTCAGGTAAAACCATGACCTTATCTTTAACCGTCATGTCAAAGGAATCCTTGAGAGAGGTGCAATGCTCGGCAATTATGTCATCAACGGAAGAAATAATTGGTATGTAAGTCTGATTACCAACAGCATTGAAACTACTAAGGTCAAAGCCTAGTTCGTTGAAGAGGTGAATGAGGTAATTCTTCCTACACACTATGACGAAATTGTTGGCGGCCTTTATTCCCGGAGTAATGACGTATTCCTTCTGAAAGCTTGAATTTCAGATCTTAGTACCTCGTGCGAATGCAAAGATGGAAAGTTAGAACTGAGGAAGGAGATGCGATCATCAATAATCTTCAGGGCAGCATCAGACCAATTTTGGAAGTCAGAACTCTTGAAGGCGTACTTTCAACAGGACTTTTGAATAAAGGAAACTAATTAATGTATCATTACCGCTGACTTCAACGAAATCCCAAGACTTGTGAATAGGCTCTCTATAATTGGTACCTTTTGCCATCAAGTCCCAAAGTTTTTGTTTGGATATAATACTCAAGTCACCAGTAACCACATGTGAAGCGGGCTTGTAGCAGAAGATAGAATTGGAACAAATACAAGGCTTAGTAATAAAATCTCTGATTTCATCTATTGAAGTCGTCTTTAAAACCTGGTTGTAATTAAAGAGCTTCCGACCAATTGGTATGGTGTATAAGAAAACTTGCAGTGGACTTTTACTGCGAATTGAATTAACCCGCATATCACCGGGTTGGTATGCGGGCTCGGTTTTGACATAAAAGCCTGTGGATTGTTTACTAGAGTAAGCAGCCGAAGTCAGTATGGCTCAAAAACGATTGCATTTAACTTTGAAAATTGTGATTCACAACTAAATGAAATGCTTCAGTTTTTGAGTACTACTCATAAAATGTTCACAAGTATTTGATAGCATCCTCAATGATGCAAGGACTTTGCGTAACTTTAAAGTAAACCAATCCATCGGTCCACTAGAACCAAAGTTATACGACCTTAAATTTTACAGCTTTTAGTACTTTTAAAACGTGTATAAATAGTTTATGACAGTGTCCTCACCGAGACTTCTATTTCACATTTTCAGCAAAGTCAAAGTCCAACCGCTATACCTGCTTTCCGGGTTTTTATAGTTTTGGCCTACTGAGATGGCCTGGGGACGATTTTTGACGAATGCACCAAAACCTGGAGTCATCGGATCTCTGGAGTTCACATTCCTTCAGCAAGATAAATGATGAACTGATTTTCTACTCTGATCTCTGCTTCTATAGTCCTGGTCTAAGTGTAAGGTTGACAGGAAAATACACAGCGTGTCTTGCCGATACCTGATTTACATAAGCACAGACAGTCACAAGAAATGGATGTAAAGGAAGCACGAGTCTCAGCTACATTGTCATATTCTTATGAATTTTGACGTTATTTGCAGGAGAAAGAAGTTGCGATCATAAATGTCATAAAAATGAGAACTGGTGACGGCAGAACCAACAATGGAGGGGGAACACAAGCAGAAGACATCACACTTCAAGTGAAACATGACAGCATACACTTACGCATGTTTATCTACACTTTGCAGAACGCTAAATGAAACGCTAGTGTTTTCACTAGTTTGGCAAAGGTCAGGGATTGCCGCGGGTCAAGATGCGCATCAAGGATCCAGCAAGAGAAATACCCGGATCCAGCGAAAGTTGTTTGATGAAATATTGATGGTCACTCATGTTGCAGGGAAATTTTTTTTAACGATAGAAGTCGAAGAATTCATTGAATATTTTCTTTTAAACTGTTTTTAGTCGTTCTTCACTGCTGGGCTGGGATAGTGTATGTCGGTTGCTAAGAACGTAAATCTGAACCGTAGTCGACATGCTTGATCCAGGAACATCTGTAGTTCGATATTTTCACAATCTATCTATTCCATAACCGCTGCACCCGCTTTACATCCTTGAATGGATATTCTTGATTTTCTCAGCTAATTACGTGAAGAGGGTTTTATAACTCGCTTCAGAATATGGTATTGGTCGAACTACATGTATCTATTTCCGTACTGCAAGCACCGTCATCCTTTTGAGAGCCTTAACCCTTTCCTTACGGCTATGCAAAATGAAAAGACCTTCTCCAGCGGCGCATTTTTTATGAAAATATGAATAATCTACATATGCAACATAGAACATTATAGAACATATATATAATAAAAAATATGGAATGTTATTGAAAAATCGAAAATGTTAAGTGTGCCAAGCCTCGAAGCAGTCCATATGTATGGCTGGTCGTCCTGGGCACTCTGCACAAAAGTATCTGGATTCACTAACACGTCCAGCAACTCTTACTTTCTTGCATTGACAACAAGGTTTTGTTGGCCTTGGATTTCGACCTGTGACAGTGAATTTTTGGAGTCTATGTATCTGCCTTTGCCGTTGAACTTGAGGTTGCTGAGGTTGGCCATATACAAGCTCCTGAATAACCCAGAGACAGTATTGAGCTAAAGTCACATGTTTCATAACATCAGGGAAAAATTCTCTGGATAATATGAAAGCATTCACCAAGCAAAGTCGCTGCAAATTGAACAATCCCACCTTTTTGTGCCATACATATGATTTCCGTGCACAATTGATAGCCTGCTGCATTGCATCTACTTTGTCCGTTCCGTCCATATCGTAGTTATAAGATTCAATAACAGATGGCTTGTGGTAATTTCTAGTTTGGTTTTGATTTACTCGTCGGGTTTTCTCAACAGTCTCTGCATCATGACTGGTTGACAATAAGTAAACTGTACGCTTATCAACAAATTTAGCAATAAGCACATTGCCTTTACGAGCAAACTCCACATCAATAGGATTCATTTGGAAGTTCACCAGTTCTCTTGGTGGACCTCGGTTTGACCGAATTGTACCTTGTAGAAGAGTTTGGTTTTCATCAAGGAAATTAGCTAAACGTAGTGAGCAGAACCAATTATCAACTGTAACCATTCGTCCTGTTTGAAGAAACCACACCGGTTTACTAATTCAACAACAATTCTTTCTGAAGAAGTCAAATTTTCAGCATCTGGTATGCCATCTGCCCAGGAAGTAACGCCATGGGATCCTTGATATATTTCAACATCATATGTAAATCCATTTTTGGCATTGAGTGAAAAAGCTTTTACACCAAATCTGGCACGTTTAGTTTTGATGTACTGTTTCAGGTGGAGACGACCTTTATATAGCATCAAATACTCATCCAAAGATATTTTACGGCCAGGGCGATATATTGTCTTTACAATGTCAATTATCATCTTCATACCTGGGTTTACTTTTCCGAGTTTTCCATGATTTTGGATGTCATGCGTTGCACAATCATAAAACCGGAGATATTTGAGAATATACATGAATCGGTCTCTTGATAAATTGTCAGATCGACGAAAAAGAGGAGTTTCAATTATATAGTTTGTGGAGAAATAATCCTGCATCTGAGGTTTCTTTATCAGACCCATACAAAATACCATGCCGATGAACTGTTTCATTTCATGGCGAGTTATGTCCTCCTACTGTTTTTGATGACTTCTATTTCCTTTCTTATTGTATTTATCACGAAGTGTAGGATTCAAACTAGTCTTATTGTTTGCCCAATTAGCCAAAGTATCGCAAAATCCATCAGTTATAAATGAAAATATAAATTCCACTGGTCTTCTTGGCATAGGAATAAGAAGACCTTCTCGATCTGTAAATATTGGTAGAGGCATAGGTCTTCTGTCGATATCCAAGTGTGCCACTCTCCAACCATCAATTATAGAATATTCGGGGTGATTATCATGCGATTGTTGAGGAAATACGAATATATTAGGAGCTCGACGTTGCTGTTCATTTTCTGTATCAGTCTGTTCTTCATTTTCTTCTTCTGAACTTTCATTAGAACCTTCCGATTCAGAATTCAAGTTATAAACATCATCGTCAGAATCATTTAAATCATTTCCATGAATAACACGGATTGCAACAGATTTAGCACTTCGTTTAGGAACACACCTAGTAGCCATCAAAAGAATTGTGAAATGTTGTAAACAAAACTGCAGATAATGAATGCACTTATTCTTAATTAAACGTCGCCTACTTCTGGTTGGCTTAGAAAAATAATCAATAATCTGTCTAATATGTAATCAGACAGATAGACTAGCAGTAGGTGGTAGACTAACTAATTAACGCTCAATGCAGCGGCGCATTAGAAATGTGCCATTGAATACAATGTAAACTCATACGAGCGGTGCTCGTTTGCTGCAGGGTCTAAGCCGAGCGGTGCTCGTTTGCCGTAAGGAAGGAGTTAATTGTTATATTGGTTAACTGGGTTATCCTAGCACTTAATACCATTGTAATAAGTAGACTGCTGATGAAAACTTCACTGATAATCAATTATTTTTCAGAGTTATTTTTTTAGTGACAATGATGATGCAAAGTCTGTCTTTATAAGCCCAGCCTACACTTAACAACCGATTGTTCCATTTCTGTAGCATTCTGACAATCATTTTTATTTCTAGTTTGTCTTTGTAACCAACTGATCTCAACCTACATGAACATTGTTTTGGAAGACGCTTTGAACACTGATGTGATTGAAGTCTCCTGTAGAGTGCATATTCATTTATTCCATGTACAACGTGCTTTTCCAGGAAGACATATGATATGTCACGGAGATTTAACTAGATAGCTTCTTCATGTACTAGTCTATCGCCTATCACACCATTAACAATTTGGCGAAGTTTCGGGCATTTTCTTCAAGCTTGTTCCATTTGTTCCCCAACTGTAGAAGTAAATCTTCAAACTCCTTCCAGCTTTTTGAGTCCATCAGGGACTTGGACACTCTCGGCCCGAAAACATCTTTTTTCATTGATGTGATTGTGCTCCGTGCCACCTTATGTTCTTGAGCTGTTCTTGCAAATTGCGCAATGAGGTGCTCCCAGCCTAAAGATTGGCGGGCATCGGGCCAGACCTCACGTGCTGATTTTCTAAGCATCGCGTTTTCGTCGGTCACGAAGAAAGACTCCATTTGCGAATTCATCCTTTCGTGATCCTTTTCTTTCGTATGTACCAATGCCGGCCTAAAGAAGAAAGGATGTTCATCGTCACTTCAAAGTATGAGACGTAAATTGGCGAATCCTATGTACGTAGCGTGCGCTCCAGCGCCATTGCTGTAAGTGGTGTCCACATGAGCTGGATTTTCCACCATGATCATTTTGACATGGGTTAAATTCTCGTAGCAAACAATCGCGATGTTTCCTTCTTCGATGTATACTCTTATGGATTCCTGTCGACCGATATCCCTTTCTTGGAAATGTTGGGAGATGGCGTCATGTCAAGAATCGCAGCTGTACGAGTTTCTTTCCTGACCAAGTTGTATACCTGATGTCTGTTATTCAAGTTTTCTACCTCCCTGAAGTCAGTGGCATGGCGTATAGACTCCGGATTAGTATAAATATAGGCTACTCAGGAATTCAACAACAAGTAAAATTGAACTTTACCTCTCATTGATTCGCATTCTTCCGCGGTAGTAAAAATGGAAATGTAGATTAAATATGTAAGGAATTTGAATTCGATATACATTCGATTATCTGCGCTGTGAGCAGTTGGTCGTATCTGCCCGCACGCTCGCACCTTGCGGCGTTGTAGCAGCTTCTTCCTCTTCTTTCTTCGCTTCGCGCTAACGGATCTTGTCCATCTTTTACACATCTACTTAGCTCCTGCTACTTATCTGTTTGTTCTGCTACGGACCCTCAACTCGGCCTGGTCTGCTCTACCGAGGGCCAACAAAAGCGTCTGTGTATTATCCACCTTCTATTGGCTGACAATAATCATGTGACCTGGTTTCCTCGTACTCGCTGATAACACGCACGGCACAACAGCTTCCCGCTTCATTTTGAGACCCCAACACGGCGTTTTTATTATCAACGACAATTTCGCTACTTGCAACAAGGCAAACTGTGTACCCACAAGCATCAAGTACACTATATCCATTAGTCATCGATTCAACCACTCTTTCAGCCAGTGTTCAACTTCCCTATGAGCGATTGCCCAGCTGCAGTGTACATTGACACCGGTCCCCGAAGTTATAACTCTACCCACATGCATCGCACGCTTGGATTTATTATCGACAATCTTTTGTAATGTAACGCCAATGTAGCCTGTAATGTAACTGTAATGCGCTCACCGATTTCAAACATGTGAGGTAAATAAAGATTATTATTATTATTATCCTACCTCACAGTATTGTCATCACAGTTTTGTACAGTCAATCTATAAGGTAAAGGTTATTTCCTAAAATGAAAATGATAAATACCATTAATTAAATCAAAATGAAATGTTATCAACCATGAATTCTATTATATCGATTTACGAAATATACAATTTACTTACTTACTTACTTATATCAATTAATGAGGCACAAAGTAGTGTAACTCTACTAACTAAAATTCTATCCGTAGTCTTGTAAGGCTGCAGTAGGGAAGCGACTAATGCAAGTACTGCGATATACAGGGTGAGTCATAGGTAACTACAATTTTCAAATCGCTGTAGCTAAGTGAAAACTTGGCCAATATTCAAACAATTTATATTTTTAGAAACTACAGAAAATTAATATTTTTACAAATTCACATAATATGCTGGAAATGTCCTCCATTTTTTTCGACGAGGTAATGAAGACGAAGCTCGAAATTATCAATAACTGCTGCAATAGTCTCACTGGATATCTGCGAATTCGCGACAGTGATCGTTCTTTCAATTCTTCAAGATTCTGAGGCTTTTAGGAATGGTACACTTTCGTTTGTAGGTCACCCCAGAGCCAGAAATTACAAGGATTCAAATCTGGTGACCTGGGGGGGCCACTTTTGTGGGAAATGACGACTAATAACTCGTTCTGGACCAAATTGATTCATGAGAAATTCCTTAACCGCACTTGCAATATGCGGCGAAGACCCATCCTGCATAAAGATACACGAACGAAGCTTTCGACGGCGTCCATAAATACAATTATGAAACTTTATCTTCATGCCCTCGTCGAAAAAAATGGAGGATAACGTTATGGAAGATAAGGCTCATAGTGAAATCATGGATATCTATGACTATAGAGACGAACATAATTAAAAACCATTAATCCAAAATGTTTGAAATGTATTATTATTTATGTCTGCACATTTTCATACTGCTCACACACTGTTCGTTCAAATACTAATTTGTATAGTCACTGAGAATAGGCCTACCAATCATGAAAAGTCGATATCTATGATTCTCTGGCTAGAAGGGCATAGAGGCACCTTAAGATATGCTTTTTCAAATACCTCCAAGCAGTCATAGTTGACATATACTATTAGTTATGCCTGCACTTTTTAATGCTGTCTGCACAATCCAATCAAATATTAATTTCTATAGGAAAATAGAGCAGTTTTTATGACAAATCGATATCTATGATTTTCTGGCAAGAAGGGCATAGAAGATTTTAAGGACACATTTTCAAACACAGCTAGGTAAGCAGTATTGAAATATACCATTACTTTTGGCTGCACTTTTTTTCACTTCTTAAATAGCTTCCCGCCGGGTGTGACCTGTACGATAAGTTCATCTGAGGGAATGTCTGTTTTGACCGTAACGGAGCGATAAATTCGTTCATTTTGCTTGTTTAAAGGTGACTTCAGGCGAAATGAAGCTTCATCAGAAAACCATATTTTCTTCCACCTTTCATTATCAAAACGAGTAATGAAATCTTGTGCCTTCAATATGCGAGGCTGCCGATGTGCTTCTGTCAGTTGTTGGCATTTAACTTTACGATAACACTTGAGATTCGATTTATTCAATATATTGAAAACAGTACCTTTCGCAATCCCTAACTCACGTGCGATTTCACGCTGACTTGAATGTCCTCTTAATGGAGATGTGTTTGGTGTAACAGCCAATTGCAAAACGGATTGTCTCGTCTGTTCATTCACAGTAGAGGATGTCTCGGTACCACGTTTGCGTTTCTTTGCACTTAAAGGACCTTCATTTTTTAGTGTATGGACAACACGATCGAACTGTCTTTGTGAAATTGTTTCAAAAAAGTTTGGTAACACACCAGCACATTTATTGTATATCCAAGTTGGATTTTCGGACTTAGACAAAACAATTACCTCACGTTGAAAATCGTTCAGATGAGCAGCCATTGATAATAAGAAAACTGAACAAGAAATCTGACAGCTAATTTTATCTCTGCCTTTATTCATACGCCCATTCTATCCGCCAATCAGAATCCTTTTATCACGCACTGAGTAAGTGTTCATGTACAATCAGTAGTAAAACAATTAGCCTATTGATTTGCCGATTTTTGATGGGCACCCTGTATATTAAAGCTACACGAGTATTTGCCTAAATGTGACGCATGCGACAGCAAACAGCTGTAATAAAAGCACAGAATGAGAGGAGGCTTGCAGATAGTAAAACAATGTAGAAAACAGCAGCAAGACTAGTAGTATCGTAGTAGTAGTAATATGGAGATGATATATCCGATTGAATGATTGTACTAGACTCATTGCAGTTTACTATTCTTTTGAAACGAGGATCATCTGTCATATTGGATTGAATCATGACATGTAAGGGAATGCGTATCCACGAGTCGTTGACCGCATCCTTAGGTATGAAATATTCAACACACGGACGAGCGTTGCTTATGATGAACAATATGGCGGAAATAACAATCCAGACCATTACGTTTTGAAGCATCGCCTTCAATGAATATCACGTTGAATGATAGTACTGAAAGAACTAATTCTGAGGAGGCATCTCAACCATTGCATAAGAAAGTTGGTGATCAAATGTATTTCCCAATATTCTTTTCATATGATTCACATCGGTTTCCATTATGTATTATATTTTGCTGAATTTTTATGTCGGCTTCACATTTAGTAATATGTGAATGTGCTTTATATGCTTTAACAAAAGGCGACTTCCATTTTGATTAAAAGAATCTAGGCGAGAAGCAATCTTTTCCTGTGTCGTTCATAAAATTCTTTTGGATTTAATACCGATTCAGCAGAATATGATCTAAAATGGAATCTCACTGTTTCTTCTTTGCTATCATTGTACACCCGAACAAATTCTATCTCAGCGATGAGTCGAGCTTTTGTATCAGCTGGGCGTAGCAGCTTAATTAATTGCTGAAACACGGAATATGCATTTTTTGTGACGAAAGTGATCGAAGATTGCTCTTCTCGAAAGTAAATAGTATAATCTTGAACTGACCCCTTTAAACTCTGTCTTGCTGATTCTGAAGCGCAAAATTGGTATAATCTTGGCGAACTACATGGTCGCCAGTTTCAAACTGTTGTGCAACTTGAACGTTGTAAGGGTAATTGTAGCAAGGTGACAGCTGCTGTGACCGATGGCGTAAAGATGCCCTGGGATTTTCATAGGCTCTCCCTTGCAGCATTGATACCACCCTGGGATCGCACATGTCCACGCCACACAAAATGTTTGATGTCCAATACAGAGCCGATCTCGTCAAACTTCTTAATTAATCGTCGACTCGCTCGGCTCATTTCTTCGCCCAGAAATTCATTTTAGTTTGAGTTGTTTCTGCGTAACATACCCCATGTTTGTAATGTAATTTTATAATCTGCATTCTTTGTTCTTTAGAGTATGAATTCACTTAGACTTAATGAAACACCAATAACACAAATGGCAAGTGGAATTGCACACCTTTGTAAATATTCCAGGCATTTGATTAATAACATGTCTACAGTATTGTGGATATGGCTATTGAATTAAATCCGGCGTCCTTAACTGGTCACCCTATACATGTTGTCAAAGTCGATAAATCAACTATTAATTTGAAAGATAGAAGTTAAAGGCCTACATTGTGTCACTATTGCGCATTTCAAAAAAAATTTCAAGTATTCCTGGATGCTGTTATACTACAGGTAGAAAACATTATTCGCTTTTTAGGCCCTCATCCAAAATCTGATTATATGTCACAATGTCAATAGTTGTTCATAAATTACTAATTCGGCTACTAATCAGCTTGATGTCATACTTATTTGCAACAATAAACAATTAAAATATTTTTCCATTAATGCTCCTGATTGAGGGTCAATTAAAGTTCAGCGTTCTCATATAATGCTCGGAGTATTTACTGAAATTCATTCTGGTGTTCAGAGAGCACTCGAGGCACTCCCAAGTTTCTTCCTGCGAAGGTCCGTGACATAAATTGAAAACTAGGAAGGCCATCGCAAAAATTTCTGTGGTCTTGGGCGGCACCATTCGTGCGAATATCCATTCCATCAATCGATACCAAAGATTTCGGGAAGTTGGACGATCCACCAATGTGAATTGGTTCCTGAAAAATACGAAAAGTGTATCAAGTATTTGCATGGATCAATGTGGCTCTACAGCATAGTTTCATGTTTGATCCATACTAGTACATATGCATAATTGAACACGAACAGAGAAAGCGATGAGTAGTCGAACACTTCGCTCACATATCATTTAATTAGATTTAATTGCCATTCCAATATAGCCTACCTAAAAATATTAATTAATCTAATGTTATAGGACTGTTCCTGTCATTATCTTAATTTGAGTTGTGTGTAAGACTGTGAGTGCTTAAAATTGCAAAACGCAAATGATGAATAGGAGATTGCTATAAATTCGTAGACTGAAATACTGGTATAAATAGAATAATTAAATATTGAATTGCATCCTCAGTTGAAAAATGGAAGCAGACCTGACATATAAACTACACCTGATGGTGATTCCTGACATTGGATGAAATAGCAGCTATTCAGGTCTGTTTCCATTTTTCAACTGAAAATGCAACTCAATATTCAATTATTCAATTACAATGTGTTTGCAAAAGGCGTCATATTTTAATTATTGCAGGCGCACTAACTTAGACGACTTGCCGGTAGTGTGTTTGAAGTGATACGAGCCGTACTTAATGAATCCCGGTCGAAACGTCACTAACTTGCTTAATGCAAATCTGAAATGCTGGTAGTGAAAGTCAGATGTAGTATGTAATCTTCATTTTGGATCAATTAAGCAGTACATGACACCACACGAGCACTTTCTTTGTGAATTTAAGCAGGCATTCCTTCTACTGAATTGAATAAAAGAAAACAAAAATTAACTCATTTATCTTATTTATGCTAATATCCTGTTGTCCATGTCTCGATTTCAGTATGTTCATTTAATCTCTTTTCATAGCTAGTCCCATATATGAACTGAATGCTTTTAACTTTTGAAACAAGACTATTTAGTGTCCTATGCTTAATGCTAACCGGTCACAATTCAGGTCGTCTAGATTCAATCTACTAGAAGTTCTCACTTGTATTGTCTCACCCGTAATGACATGCTTATGAAAATCGATTTTGAAATTGCTATGGTTGTCGCAATTGCAATCGTCATTAACGATTTCCTTAATCGTGTTTTCTTCAATGGTCTTTAAAAACTTCCTATAATCAGAAAGGGTCAGAGAGACGGGTTTATTAAGCAAGAAATAAACCGAAGGAGGATAGAATTGTCTGATGTTTTCTGGAAGAGGTCTGCAAATGCTACTGTCGTGTGTAATACTATTAAGGTTGAGGGAAACACGATCACTTCTTTATTTTCTTTTTCTAATTTCTTATTGGCTTTATCAACAGTGCTGTTGAAGAACGCGGAGAGAATGTATGTGAAGTCAATGTTTTCACTTAATATTAAAGAATTCAGATGCTTTAAGGTAACGACCTTTGTGGATTTCAAACGCTGATAAAATGCAGCTAATTCGCGATTTTCGAAATGGTGACGTAAATCCTGCAGTAGTTCCACTGCAGCATTTTGAGCTATCTTGTTGCCCTGCTGCCTTTAGTTCTTTTGCCATGTCCTCGCTTACGTCTGAGTATGGAACTGTTGTAGTAATTATCATCGCTTATTGTGCCTTGAGAAGCACACTTGCCAACGAGAATTTTGTCACTTAATCCTAAAGGGTGCAGTGCATTGAGGGTTTTAATAAAATAATTTTCACTCTCGTTTAGTTTCTTGGTTAAATCTGCTTCATCGACATAAGTGGTATGCGAGATAAGTTTCCGGAATGAGTGTTAATAATATATCCCACTAAATTTCATTTATGATAAATCCAAACTACTGGGTATGAAGGTAAAAAAACTCAATTTCCAAGAAAATTTGTAATTTATTTACTTCTCTACGTGCGATCTGTTCCTGTCAACACACTTTCTCCAGCGGCTCAAAAGTTCGGAAAAAGCACCGGAATAAAAGTCCGGACTTTTTGCTGTAAGAAAATTTTCAATTTCTCGACGTACACAGGTTGGAGAATCAAAGTGTTGACCCCGCAGTTCCTTCTTCAAGTGGCGAAACAGCCAGAAATCTTTTGGAGCAAGATCCGGACTGAACGGTGGATGTTCGACGAGGTGAAAGTTCGAGTCCTGAATGGCTCTCATGGTCAGCTGACTTTTGTGAATGGGTGCATTGTCCTGCAAGAACCAGAGTGGAGAACCTCTTGGTTTTCTTCTCAGTGCTCTGGCTTCTTTAACAAGAGAAGCATGGTACTCACTATTAATTTTCACTGACTTGTCGGCGAAATCAATCCTTGACTGTCCCAGAACACAGTGAGCATCGAACAGCGACCATAGGCAGTTCCAGATCGAAGCTTTCTTGGTGCTGATTCACTGGGGAAGCACCATTCAGATGACTCACGTTTACTCTCAGAGCAGTAGAGGCTTAATGGAGTTTCGTAAACTGTAACCATGTTCTCCAAAAATTTACTTCCATGTTCTTCATGAAGTCTCAGATTCTCCTCACAACATTAAAGGCGGTGCAAACACATCTCTGCTGTGAGAAGCCTGTACTCAACAGTGTCCATGTCTGCAATGAAATTGACTGAAATTGTGTTCTGAATAGTGTTCATCTATCAAGTGCTGTGTCGTGACATAAGAGATTTCGATACTGGAATCTACATCATAAATTGAACCTCAACATTAAGTTGTTCTTTCCGGACACTTATCTCGCACACCACGCAATCTTCGATAACGTGGATTATTTGAATATGTGAGTCATGAAAGTTGTGATCCTGGAAGTTGTTACTCGAACATGCTGTACAAAGTCATCACGGCATGCAATTCAAGTTTCTACATTCATAGATAACCAACCCAATAACCATGCCATAGATAAATCAATCCAAGGACATCCATAATGATAGTATGTATCTAGATATCCATGATCATCATAGACTTGGTTTAATCGTGTAAGTGGTATAGCTATATAAATCTGAGAAACAGCTTTGAGATTAAAGGGAAAAGAGAACTCACAACAAGCAAATTCAACACATGCTGCCAACTGGTCTCTAATTGACATACTAGCGAAAATATAGTCAAAAGAAAGAAAGTTCACTCCTCAATTATGATGAATAAAGGAGGAAATACAAAATTTTGAAATTTCCTCTTGAATTTAGGTACAACTGCAGGTATGCGTCGAATAGAAGTCGGTTGCTGATTCGTAAGTTTTCATTCGGACGTCATATTGTATATTGCTATACAATTCAATATTCACATTCAATTTGAATAACTATTTAACAGCAAATAAACGGAGAAACATTTGTATTGCGACGGATTCGAACCATGGCACTTATTGACTTAAATGTTCATGTGTTGACGACCTAACGTGGTAATCTCACTGACTATCCCTATCCCAGTTTATCCAACAATGTCAAAACAGCTAGTGAATCATGCGGTGAAATTTACATTTGTTTCTACAAGCTTGCTTACTTGCTTAAGGCTGTCCATCATTGTTGACGACGACGTTATCCTTCTTCCGCCCATCGACCATGCCCCGCGAGATAAGACAGCAGTCCAATTCACGACCGACAGATTCTCGGGCATAGGTTGCAAGGGAATGCGCCAGATGCAGGGTTGGCAAGTATGAGATGTTGGTGACGGCGCGCTTTTTCGACTCTCCCTTCTCGTTTGTTCGAAGTGGGCTACCCCTTCGACATAAATGGAGTACCAGACGTTCTATAAGCACCATTTGTTACAACAGTATATTTGAAGGCTGGAACCTGTAGAGCTTATTGGAGACTGACTGTGTGGGTAAAAATAAATATATTATTTGAATCATACAATATTGTGGTTGTCACGGCTACAGTTGCAATGAATTCACGTCATTTGACTTAATATGAGGCGTGTAGCGCCTCGTTCAGAGATAAATCACTTTGCGTCTATGATAACCGTCGTTAGATAGATCATTGTCATACTGAAATTTGTACTGAATTTACAAGCAAAGTGACTCCTGTTGTATGGAAATGCAAGACTAAATCTTAATCAATTATTTTTCGGCAACAACTTCAATCTGGAGATCAAATTAGTCGATGCTATAATTCCAAGTGTTTAAGTAAAATGTGAATCGATTGATCCAACTACTATGATTGAATAATATATTTCATAAAATGAAAACTAAACATTTTTCATAAATGTTGCGATTGTTACAATTCCGATTAATCTTATCATGGCTATAAGGATAAAAAAAGAAAGCACTTCATTGGCAGTGTTGTGTGAGAGCATTCTGAAGCAACTGCAACCAAGTCTGATGACGACTATGTTCATCAGCCAACTTCCTGACTAGAGAATTAACATGTACTGTCTCAATGACTCATTAAAATGAGGTTAACCACTTCATTTCAATATGAAGATAAACACAAGAACTTTGAAACACTTGAAAGTTTTAGACTTTCAGTTTTAGAAAGTTTGACACTTGCAGAAAATCGGCTTGGTTCGAGACCTGTTTATGTAATTTGCCGAACTCGAACGCGTATGTGCATCACCGCCGGATGAGGATAGTGATATTAGGTAGAGTCATTGGGCTTTCCATTTTAAAGATTATGATTTCGATGGAAAATAAAAAGTTAAACAATATTAAGTTCCAAAGCCACTTTTCTAGGTCAGTTTTTTGATGCTGATCACGAAAATGATAATAAGAACCACAAATAATGCGTATTTAATACAATAATCGATTAATTATCGATCGAACGAATTACATTTGTGGTATCCAATATTTATCACTTTCTGAAGATTCCTCCTAAACGTCATATGATCATGTAACAAAGGCTGTATATGAACCAATTATTGTAGATATAGTTCCTGTGAATCGATTTGAGCATTGAAATCATAAAAAATAAGGTAACATATATATTTTTATTATGGCGACCGAATCACATTTTAGGTGACGATCCAATTACACCGGTGTGGTATGATATTTTAAAGCATGTACTTTGAGTCAATTTTTTAAATAGGCCTATATAATTGACTTTTCAGTGGAAAGTTAGAAATAGACATTTTTACACTCAAACTGGATCATTGTTTGCGGTGAATTCAAATCATAATATTACCAAAAGTCCCTTGAAGTCAAATCACCCAGAATTTGGACATTGATTTTGTACATTTGTAAGCTTAAAGCACTCAACAAAAGTAACTTATGTCATTTATATGTGATAACTGATAATATTGCATGATTGCCTATGTTTCGACGATCATTCTTAAAAAAAGTTGTAAAATCGGTTGGATAGTTACCATGTTACAGCTGAAAGACACATTTTGTTCAAAATCGTAACCTTTAAAATGGAAACGCCCCATTACTCACTCACCACATGGGAAAACAACTGGCAGATTGTTCAGATCTTTCTGGTAGAGTCCCCGTTGCCGCATTTGTTGCTTCGAGCATTCAAGCGGCTTACTTAGCTGAAGGAACATTATCTGTCATAAAAGTACTTGAAGATGTAGAAGTGGGTAAGACATGTTCTTATCACGTGAGTACTCTAACTTGAAATATCAACCCTTATCTCCTGTCTTCAATCGTGAGTCGGTTTCTTCTATCAGCTCTAATAAGGGCATTTTTGGTTCTGTTCTGAAGTCCAACGGCTATCCACCTGTCTTATATTCCATCTCATTTAGATGCCCCCGCTTTTTACTTTGGCGCAATCTCTAGAGCGCATCTGAGAACAACTGATCAAAACGATAAAGAATCCTTAGAAATTATTTAGAACCACTGCGGAAATTGAATGGCGAGAAGCTCTATATTAAATGCTTTGTTCATCAACTGTTTGCATATCAATGGAGCATTCGAAGCATGCCTTCAGCGCTGGAGAAGTTGTGACAATTTATATTATTTCTTATAGCAATCATGAAATTCATCGGATTTGGAACATTGCAGTTACTTATGAAGAATGATCGGTAGTAGGTAACGGTTATCACAGGTATACTGTGTAGGCCTATATGAAATGTTCTCCCTTTTTTCATCTACAGTATATGGTCCGAATAACGTCACCTAATGTCATCTGAGATAGCAATTGTCTTGCATAATTGAGTTCGAGTGTCGTCAAAGAGACTGTTACATCACAACATTAATGTTTTCAAAATTTCTTAATTTTCTGCAAGCTCGTGCGCTTCTACAAGTTCCATCCGAATTATTTTTGAAAAGAAATTCAATGTAATTATTTTCTATGCATATAGTAAAAAGCTCTCTTTTCCTTACAATATATGTATGGAAAAGTTTTACTTTTCCGTACAACTTTTACTTTTCCCTACTCATTTTTACTTTTCCCTACTCATTTTTATTTTTCCGTACAACTTTTACTTTTTTGTTAAATTTTTATTAATTAAGAAAATAGCAAGCAACAATATGTGTGTATTGCATGTTATATAAAATTATCAGTAGACAATGATAAAAGAGTTCTAATTGCAAATAATTTTAGCGAACAATTAACACATTAACTAGAATGTTTTCTAACATCAAAAGTTGAAAACAATGTTAGAGCAATTGATTCTGCATATGAATGCCCGAAGAACTTGACGGTTGCTTTTTCATTAAACTCGCAATGCTCAGTTTCTGAGAAGTTGTATTGTCCACATACTTTAATGCCGTGTTTTGGTTTTTCCAGTTGAAGTGTTTTGCAAAGATGTTGAAGATGCTCCAGCTTCAGCAAGAATATTTGCTGAAGTTCTCCTCATAGCATGCCCCGTATAAGTTGTTGGTTGTTCCAGTTTCAAAAACGTCGCAACATTCTGAGTTATTTTAGCTAATAGATGCACTCCCATTGGTTGTTTGGTATAATACGATCGACCATCTTTATGCAAGCGATATGATTTCATAAATCTTCCTTCAGAAGCTTCACAGTCTGCCAGCATGTTGTCATACTTTTCCAAAAAGCCACAATATTCCAGCGGAATATTAAATTTATTATTGAATTGCTCACCTTTCTGTTTGCTCACGGAATAGGTGACCCACATACCTGAAGATTCATTAAATTCAAAATCATCACTGTTTGAGTTGGCGAGATCTACGCACCTTAAACCTCCAAAATAACACACGGTGACAGCTGCCTTCATATGTATGAATTCTTTCTCATTCGGCGCGTTCTCCAGAAAGTTGAATATGTCCTCTTTAGAAAACACACAGTTTTTCGCTTATAACCTGCCTCATAAGATTTTAATAGAAGAGTCAAACGTGGGTAAGCTTGGAGTTTTCCTCCGTGGTATAGTTGAAGTTTATTATTCAACATAGAATAAATAGACCATAATGTACTTGAAGCCAACTTCTTTTCTCTTTTCAAGTAATCGAAATACTGCAAAAAGTTTTCTTCGTTAGGTTTTTCGTTGTTTAACTTAGAATATTCCTGAAACTGTTTCCAATTCTTATCGTATTTTTTAACACTTTTCATAGGATGAATATTATCAATAATTTCAGCAGCAGAACGCTTCATTTCTTTTGCAGTTTGCTAACTATACTACGAACAAGTTGATTTAGCAATTTGAAATTACAAAATGAGAAGTCTACACGGAAGTCTATGGTTTTGCAAATCAATACATTTCCATGATGATGTCATAGATATGCATAGAAAAAAATACGTTCCTTCATTTGAAAAGCACTATTTCCATACTCGGATTTCTATTCACACTCGATCGCTGGCGCTCTCTCGTGTGAATAGATATCCTCGTATGGAAAAGTAGTAATACTTTGCTAATCATTTTTAATAACTAGAATGCCACAGATAATGATTCTTGTTGTTTGCTAGAATGAGCCGCTGTTTGCATCATTACCATGGGAATGTGTCTTATTTCGATCAGTAATGTTTTCAAATCAAGAGTCCTCAGTGGTTGCCTGCATGCGCTGTTTTTAAAGGGCCCTACAACCAGTAGTCGCCTGGATTCAAATCTGCAGATCTTGGAGGTCAGCAATGGGGAAAGGGACGACTGTCTACTCGATCGTCGAAAGTTTCACACAAAAATGATGTGGTAAAACGATTCAAAGAACATGTGGTGGTGGTGTACCAATCTGCTGAAAAATGATGCTATCCATACTTTATATCACGTTTCCTAAAGGCATTTTATGCTTCATCTGTCCACAAAATAGTTTCTATAAAATCTCATTTTCGAACCACCGAGCGCATTCTAAGATCGTCATTATCAAGCTTCGGGATCAGCAATCGATTTCATGATTTCATTTCCATGGATGACCAATAGGACTGTGGTCCCATGGGCCTGGGAAGAGGACTTAAACCCATGAGACGCTTGGTCTCCATTGGATCGAGAAATTTTCTATGTCAATCCGAATATCAATGCATGAAACAGATCATTTGAATGTATTTTGACATTTGAATATTTTCAAACATCGGTTTAACGAGCTTGTCAATAAAAATTGACATTGGAGCTTATCTAATTAGGAAATTCATCTAAAATGCCGAAGTCTACATATAATGTCAAACTAAACCGATTGCCACAAATTTTAATACACAAGTTAATGAAGATAGCAATTTAGTTGCAGACTAAATTTTATTTGAATTGGACGTCCAGTGTTTAGTATATCCGAGGCAATTTCGTAAATGTGATAGAGTAGATCAATGGTCTATAAAGCTTTGAATGTATTGGCACCATCTTACATCATAGACATGCCATCGTTTCGCAGGACCGTGTGCTCATTGAGATCGACCGAGAAAAATCTGCTCAGTATTCCCTTTAACCGAACCAAGCTAGAAAGTACATGTTTTTCCGTCCGTGCGCCATCCATTTACAATGAACTTCCTGCTATCATAAGACAATCTCAAACTCTTAGGTTATTCAAGAATTTGTGCTTTCATCATTAGTTTAAATTTGTAACGAGTTAACTTTCATCATCTTTTTCATTTTTCATTACCAACTGATCTTCTTATCTTCGTTATTGTTACTTGATATTTTTTGTATTAGAGCGTTGCTCGGCTATTTTGTAAAAAGGATTCTTCCTAAAATGCTCCGAGGATAAATTATTATTAGAGTTTGTTCAGTTTGCAATAATTTTTATCATAGCGAACAGTAATATCACTAAAATGTTAATGATAAGGATATGAATTTCCTTTTGACCGTGGATTTATACATGTAGCTGTCGACACATTAACACACGCGCATAGATTCTATCATTGGATTTAAAGTCCAGTTTGTTGCATGCTCAGAATGAGTCATGAAAAACGGTATCTGCATGGTATGACATAATTTTCAACTTTTTTTATTGGAGGAATACGGTTTTTATAACATGACAATGTCCTTTGCAGACGCCAGTCAGAATTGTGGCTTCAAAAGCATGCTCGCGTTTGCACATTTACGAATATGAAAATATTAAAAAGTCAGCTCAAAATGCACTTCAGGTTTATGTCGGCAACTACGTCCTTCACATTTGAAAAAATTCGCCTGCCATGTGGGTGTCAGACACAAGTTTGTGAGCTGTGCGAACAGCATTGCGAATGCAGGTGCTAGTGACATTTCCTTTTTCCTCAAAATCTTCTTTTAGATAGTGCAGATCGTCATTATTAAAGCTGAGTAAATTTGTGGGTAGCTTTCACCTGCTAATGCTTTCTTAGGATCTGTCCTTTGAGAAAACAGCAGATTCGCCAAAAGTTAGTGATCTTGTTTTGTCTTCTTTGAATTGCAAGAAACCCGTTTCTTGAAACTTTGTGACAAACACGGAGAAATTAGTTCAACAACAAAATTGGCTGTGTATAATTCGAATCAACTAAACTAAGAATTCAAAAATGTCAAAGATAACAGTCATCGAATGATACCATAGAACTAAAACGCAAAAGTATAAATCCAGGGCATGAAAGAAATATCAACATTATTAAACTATGAAAATGGGACTATTTACAACATCATAGAAATCGGAATGAACAGTCAACTATCACAGATATCACTACGTTGGAATTCAATTAGACCTTTGAGTTGATCAGGTGGAACTTAGACCTTTAACAATTCCAGGGGAAAATCAACAAGCTCAAACAAAATAATTAAATGAAAAAAAATAGCTGCAGCAACTATCGTACATGTAATGTTATTTACTAAAACAATTCCGTAAAAATGACTGTTTACTGACATTAAAACTGTTAAATAAAATTTTGATGTTTATGAAAGTGAATTCAATTTAATCTTAGTATGAATAAATGGTTAAAGTAACCCCAGTTTCGGCTGACTTTGTAAGTTTATGTTGATCTTTAATAAGGGAAAGGTCTACATCGTATATTTCACTCTGGTGTTACGAATTTGTTTCCTACAATTGGTCTATGGTTTCCTCAACTCGTCGGATGACATGTTTTGTGAGTTATGGGTGCGTGGAAACACGACTTAAAACGGGTTTCAGTGTTCCAACCGTTGTCAGCATTCTATCGTTCTGCCGACTTCACTCTTCTTCTCAGATGTCTCCAAAACAGCTTAAGGCTTCTCACTGCAATTTCGATGAGTTCAAATAAGCTGATCACACTGAGGCCTACTACTGCCAGCATACTACTTGATGTTGCTTAGTCAAGTAGTCTGTTGGTAGGGTATCATGATTATCATCTAGGTATATAAAAACACCTGACAAGCTTTAAGCATCATGTTTTTCCACGCATTAAAGCCCCTTCCCTGTCATAAATGGAGGTATATTTATATTACATTATATATTTATATTACCCAAGCCATGCCGGTAAATTTTCCAGACCACAATGAAATACACAATCCTCAAGAAGAAAAGAACACATGTAACTGAAAATTGGCCTAATATCTACTGGATATAAAATTTGATGAATGAAACCAAGTAGGCATAAATGGTCAAGCCAAAATGTGAAGTTTTCGTGTTTTTACTTTTGGATTACTCTACACCAATCGATGTGCTGCATGAGAGTGGAAATAGAACGCGTTCTTAAATTAATTGTTTTCTTTCAAGTGATAGAAGCTGATTATTGAGGAAAGTAGTTTAAAAAGCACATTATCAGACTCGAGCACGAGAGGTGCGTGAGATAGCGTGGGCGTATAGGAACGTGCGATGGTGTTTGAGGTCTTCATTAAATTACGAGCATGGTCATATGCTTCTTACAGATAACGCAGATAGTTGTTGTCATCTAGTGATGAACAATTTCCCATGAACCCATGAACAATTTCCCTTTCCTCAGAAACTTCTAACAGATAACGCAGTTGGTTGTTGTCATCTAGTGATGAACAATTTCCCATGAACCCATGAACAATTTCCCTTTCCTCAGAAACTTCCAACAGATAACGCAGATTCTCATGATCAGCTGTTAGTTAAATCCTTCAGTTAAAGAGTTATCCATGAGCAATTCAAGGGGAAAAATAGCAAGCTTAAACAAAATAATTGAATGAAAAATTTTTAGCAACACGAAAAAATTCTACGAGATAGTCTGTCATCAGTATCTCTAAACCATCAGAAGTAACTAGCAAATGAATGGAAAAATATATGTATGATTTACTCACTAATATTAAAGCTGTTGGATAAAATTTTGATGTTTATGAAAGTGGCTTCAATTTATTCCTAGTGTGAATAAATGTCAAAGTAACCCTAATGTCGGCTAAGTAAGTTCATATTGATCTTTAATAACTGAATAGATCTACATCGCATATTTCACTCAGGTGTTACGAATTTGTAAAACGGGTTTCAGTGTTCCAACCCTTCAGAAGAAGCATTCACTCCTCTTCTCAGATGTCTCCAAAACAATTTTAGGCTTCTCATTGCAATTTCGACGAATTCAAATATACTGATGACGCTGCGGCAATTCGAGGAGACCACTGATGTTCGGAATGTGACGGCTAACATATTGAATTGTGTCACACAAAGTCAAGAACGAGCAGTTTCCAAAAATTGAAATTTGGAAATTCACTTGAATAACATACATTCTGTCTGAAAACATTTCCTGACGTTTGTGCGCTGCTCTCTGAAGTCTCCTGTGCATCGTCTGGTTTTGTGAAAATGAAATCAAACGCCTGAAACCTGGGATTTTAGTGCATTTAATTTTTCTTCTTGTACATGTTTGTGATGAAGTGATCAGCACGTTCATTCTCCAGTCAGTGTAGAAACCGAAGTCGGCCACATTCGTCTGTCGGAGAAAAAGGAGTTGGTTGCAATCCGATGAAAATTAGGAGCCAACTTCCGAACAGAGAAATCCCACCAGCGTACTACTTGATTCTCCTTAGTCAAGTAGTAAGTTGGTGGGGTATTATTATCATCTAGGGATACAAAAACACCTGATACGCTTTAACACTAGAATGACGGGAAATTTTCTACCCCTCGCATGACGAGAGGAGTCGTTTTCGACTCCTCTACTATTTTGTGTTTTAAAGCTTTCCTTTAACTTATTAAAATGAAAGAAAAGTAAGAAATATTTTAAAAACAATATAGTATTTTAATCATTGTTATGTTAAACTAACACGAAAATACGGGAAGGTAACTTGTACATGTACATGTAGGCCCCTGTATGTGCAGTAACTGAACTTTTAACTAAATATCATCTCAGCTAAGTTATGGTTTAGTGATGCATCTTTACAGATACAGGCAATGCAAGCTGCATAATGTCATTCTTGCTTTATGGCATCGTCTCTTCCGAAAATAGTACGTGTATAATACATGTTCTAAGGAAAGACATGTAGAAATTTAATAAAAATATAATGTTTACCCAAATTCAACTGTGTTGAGAAATTAACAGGATTTGCATGTAACAAAAGTTATTTTAGAGTTTGATTTTGCACAAGTGCCACAAGTTGGCCGTTGCAAAGTAAGAGTCATGTTTTGACACTGCTGCACTCGGCATTTTCGTCTTTTCCGTGTACCGGATACTGCTTCAGACTGATGCAGATTGTGCACTGTCTGCCGAGTGCATTCCCACGAGCAGTGGAATGAGTTGCAGCAGAAACTTGCGTCGAGAAGTTTCAGTCAATGTTGATTTCTTGTAGATAATATGCGAAGAGATAATTCCGAAGTCCTGATTCCATAAGAAATCACATGGATGGGTCTTTCCATAAACACCACGGGCATATTGTATGTCTTTGAAGATCTCTAAATCACTAATTGTAAGATCAAAATTAAAATCACCAGCTTGCTCGGCTTGCTTCTTGGTGTATTTGAGGATGTCGTTCAGCATTCTCTCATCAATAAATGTCTTCCATGCATCGTAAGAGCTGGCAATAGAGGATCGCACGGAATTAGGAACGCTAGGTGTCGCCGTGAATACATTATGACTAGTAATTCTTCCCATTCTTGACTGTGGAAGACTACTCCATGCAGTTCCATTATGTCCAGTGGCAGACGAGGTACACGATGAAGCAGATAGATTATCACTGGCCTGTGTACTCGACGTCGTTGATTGAGGAGCATTAGATGATATACTATCAGGTGAAGATTCATTATCCGATGAAATAACTGTATCCGTGGCAGCATCACTAGGCTTGCTTTCGTCGTTATCTGTGTCCCAATGTGAAATTATCCTGGCTGCTTCCTCGAAGTTGTATCAGCGTCGCGACATACCACACTCAAGAAGTTTAATGACTCAAGAAAAACGAATAGTACACGACACAATCTCGGCCGGTAATGTCTGATTGTGATTGGTAATCAGTCACAACATGAAACAATGGAAGCTGGCTAAGCGAACATACGACGTCGTCAATAATATATGAATGAGGTGGTGTATGAGCTGTATGACATAAATTCTGAGAATCAATCTTCCGATCAACTCGCACAGCCAGCAGCGCGATGTTCACGTTCGATATACGTTCGTATAAAGGCAAATTGCGAATAGGAGTCGAAAACGACTCCTCAGTCATTAATGGGGTAACGATTTTTACTGATTGATTTCTACAAATCTGTGCGGAAATAGAAAATGAAACTTTAGTAGAAGTAAGGTCATACATATTTAGGAAAAGTCAGGGAATCCGACGATTAAACATGCATATGTCTGTTCTACATCACTATTATAAAAGAAATTGGAGTCGAAAGCGACTCCTCCGCCATTCTAGTGTTTAGCATCATGTTTTTCCTCGCATTAAAGCCCCCTTCTCTTTTGATCCTCATAGGAAGAGGTCGATGGAGTGTCTCAAGTCATGTCGTGTAAATTTTCCAGACCACAGTGAAATACACTGTCCTGAAGAAGAATCAATCGATGTGCTGCATTCGAGTGTAAATATGACGCGTTCTTAAATTAATTTTTTTCTTATAAGTAATCGCAACTGATTATTGAGAAAAGTAATTTAAAGGTGTCCATGAACAAGTCCACGGAAAAATAATAAGCTTAAACCATAAAATTATATGAAAAATCTTAAGCAATTCGGAAAAGAATAGACCACCAGAAGTAACTAGGACATGAATGCAAAAGTAAATGTACGTCGGGTGTAACAAAAAAGATGAAAATTTATTTCTAGGCATCGCCCACTACAAAAAGATTCGCCGGTAAGACGTCGGAACGAGGTATGGTAGTCGGGAAAAGGCCGGGAAATTTTTTTGACCTTTGACATGTTAATTCTGACCTCATTTCTTTGAATTTATGCAGAAATTGTGATAAAAATGGTTTTTTTGATTGAGTTAACCCGCGGATGAACGAAAAAATAACCCTTTTAAGGTCATGGGGTCCAATGGACCCCAACACAATATTCAGTGTGAAATAAGTCGTTTTAGCCAAAATTCCGAATACACTGCTGTTACAGCTGCATCAAGAACGCTCTGTATTTGAATACGTAACAATGTATATTAATCATCATTCCAATCAAGAAGTACAAAGATACAGGCCTATATCAAACACAACTCCCATAATTATCGCAAAAGTCCAGTCATTCATGACGAACGCAATGAAAACAAACAACATGCGAATGCTGGCAGCAAACAAAATTCTCGCACAGATCACATATTTGTTTTGTTTTTCGGTCTTTGCTCCTCTCACAAAGATGGCAGCGTTCTAAAATAAAAAATAGGCTTTTGTCATCCTTCATTCTCAGACAACATCATCGCCAGGACATGAAAACAAAAAATCATTCACATTGATTGATAAGTTTGATCAGTTTACATGGTGATCAATCAATCATCGCGTTGTAATGTGCATTTTTGCGTTGCAACTTGAGTTATCATATTAGTAGAAATGCACTTAGGTCTACATGTCCTACAAGTAGGCCTGCGTATGCAGGCCTACAGTGCAATGCGTACTAATTGTACATTCTAACTACACCTCGATATAAACGTACATTCTTCACTGATGAAAATTATAACGTTAGTTTATATGGAAATTGAAACATGTATATTGATTGGTACATAATCATAATAACTGCGGTCAGCAGAATGTATTATATTATAATGTAAATGTCAGAATAACTTACCTTTATCAGCTCTGGATGTAATTGATTCAATATTTCCAAGTTGACTTAGAGAACGCCTGACAACTGGAGTCATGACGAAAGGCGAGTTTCTAGCGCGTGTTTCACGATGAGAGACAGTCAAAGAAAATCCAAAGCTCTTTCAAGATAAGTCTCCTATTGTGACTTTACTTTTGATTCCACTGTGGCTTTATGTTACAGTGAAGTACAAACGCATTGAATGCTGATAGATCTATGATATTGCAAAAGAATGTAACATGCCATCTCCTTGAAATAAGTTTTGCTGAATATGTACTTACTCTTTCATCTGTTGCATCCACACCGCCTTTGGTCATGTTATAATCGCGAATCATTTCAGCAAGTGCTTGCTGTTATTTATAACGTTTGTATCACGGTGGAGTGTGCTGAGCAAGAGCACATTTTTTTATTTCTCTTCGCCACTAAAGAGTACTCTTTAGAGTACTTATATTCTCTAAGAGTGGTATTATCTTTTCTGTTGAACACAAACATGGATGAAAATAGTTCTCTCGATGCATAGGGTATCAACTGTTTCGGAATTTCCTTCTTATGTGATCTAATTGTTCCAAATAATGTCATTTTTTTCTCCTTCAATCGTCTAGCAAGATTCAATCCTGTGAAAAAATTGTTGGTCGTTACATTTCGTCCTGAGTTCATAAAGACTGTGTCAAATTCATCACTATTCGCTCTCCCATGCCTTCATTCTCATTTCGATCTGACTTGCCCGTGTACATGTCATATGTTGTAGCAGTAATAGCTCTCAGCACATGAGAGAAGCCAAAACTTTAAGCCATTTTTGGCTGGTTTCGATGGTTATGTATTGGTCTATATTTGCAGCGACCCCGAAAGGGATACAACTGCTCGTCAACGGTCACGTACTCGACGGAAAATAGCACACTTGAGAATTCTCAACAAAGTTATTTAGTATCAGTCGAACAGCAGCTGGTTTGTCTGTCCTCAATCTTGCACCGTATGTAAGCTTGTTGTCAAATCTTAGAAAACGCCGAATGGTTCTAAATCGGTTGAAACTCATAGTTCCAGAAAAGATAGGTCTTCCATCTTTTGACCATAAATCCGATGTACTTTCTCCAGAAGACTTGTAGACACCTTTACATAGCAAAAGACCAACAATTTGCACGCATCTCAATGCCATCAATTTCTCTCCAATCATCACCCAAAACACGTCGTCCTTCTCGATTTGTTTCTTTTCTGATAGTTTTCCATGACTTCTGATCGAATATAGCATCAAAACAGTCAACAACAGGTTGCTCATTTCCAATTTTCCTTCTTCCTTCTGCAGTTATCCCTTTAGCTACCCTCATGATGTCTTCAGATCTAAAATGCCCTTGAGTAGGAACCTCTCTTTTCCAAACTTCACCATCACGTGATAAGAAGCTCCTTGCATCGTCACTACTTGCCGGCATGTTGACGTCGACATTGCTCTCCATATATTCTTCATCGAATTAGAAGAATCCAAACTGTCAATATTATCAATGTCATTGTCTGCATCACTATCAAGGGAGTCAGACTCCGAATCTTCTCTATCATCAGAGTCCTTTTCATCTTGACTTCTATTATATAATAGTCGAATGGCTTGTGATTTACAACACCGCTTAGGCCTTGATGGTTCATCGTCACTCATGATTCTTCAAACACTTGACGGAGCAAACATGTAAGGCGTTAAGTTTCACACTATGGTTGTGCATAACCGACAGAGCACGGTGGGTTTTGAGGGGTCAAAATCGATGTATCGACTCCATTCAAAATACCTTCATGAATGGGTAGCCTAGGATCCCAGAAGTTGTAAAAACTGCATTTCAAAAAAATCGGTCGGTAGCTTTTTTTGTGGGACCATTTTTTCAAAAATGGCGGCCAATTTTTCAGATTTTTGCCCTTTGTTCGAATTATGACTATTTTTGACCCATCTTCATGCACAAGCTCTATTACATATCCAGTATAAATTGATCAAGGAATATCAGTGTGACATATTATAGGTATGCTGTTGTGTCATTGGCCCATAACGATGACAAATTTTCAAAATGGCGGTCATTTTTTGCATTTTTGAAGTTCAGATTATTTATACAAACATACGAGTTTGCTCATATCATGTTCTTTCATTCAAGTAATGCACACATGTCATAGATGTTTTTGTGATTTAGTCATACATGGTTGTAATATGTACATATGAGTATATGTATTTCATTAGTGTTATTGGCCTAAGTTCGCACAATGATCGAATCTTGTTTGAACAATGTAATGAATGCATTTTCTATACTCTTCGTGATTTGTATATACGTGCATGTAGTTCTACGAATATATCGACTGTGACTCGGCATTCTGTACATAAGTAGGAAAATTGCAGGCATAGCTAATAGAAAACAGATGTATTGGTGTACAAGAAATACGTATGCATAAATAGCGGTATATAGGCCTAACAGCTCAAATTTACAAATGCAAAGAGTTGTGCATATTACATGGATAAGCCTTTGAATATCTTGCAATACACTACAGGTCTCTCTTACTGTTCCCCAGAATTATCAAAAAAGTCGCACGTTTTCACTTCAAATTTTTCATCGAGAAAATGAATAATATTGTACAACTTGTCTTTCAAAAATGGTTCAATTGATACTTGATTCTGCGTTGATTTACGAATTTCTTGACCTAGCTTCAGTGTTTTGCTACGAGAAAGATTCAACTCACTTTGAATATGAGCAAGACTTTTTGAAGAAATCTCAAAGCTTGCGGTTGGTGACTGGCTTGTAGCACCCACACATTCATCATCCGATGATGTTTGGGACTGAATATCACTTAAGTACTGTTTAAATGTATCTTTGGTACACTGATGACTCTTTCCTCTTCCGAATTCAGATAGACATTTTGCACACAGTTTCTCAGAAGTTCCAGATTCTGATGGCTGTTCAGCTTTTTTCCATGGAAACGCGTTGCCTTGTTTCAAATTTGGATTTGAGGTAGACTTTGCAATTTTACAAATGTAGCAGTCGCAATCAGAATCTCGAGTTCGTGATGGACGCCCAATCAATGAATAATCTCGTAATTCAATAATGTGATCATATATGTTTCGAGAATATTCCGAAAGAATAAGACGACACTTTCCACAAAATGCTGATGGATATCGAATATCATCGGGATCAAAATGCATTAAATTTGAATGAATAGTCCTAATCTGATTTTCTGTGAGAACACGCATTTCCTTCGATTTTCGGAGACATAGTAAACAAACATTTTCTCTACACGCATTGTGGTTCATTCGCTCATATGGCATACTTGTCTGAATGTGATGAAAACAACTTCTGATTGTGTTCAATATGCTGACGTCGCGTCATGCTATTGTTTGGCTGACGTCACAATACCAAAATCATCACTGAATAGCAGCCATGATATGTGTGGCATTGAATTGAAACGAGCATCGATCGTTGATGTCTGGATGGGACATAGATATTCGTCCGACCTCAAAATAGCTGCTTTTGTCTCTCTAGGAATAGCGACAACGACAACATAGCTTCTGATTATGACATGTGTGACGAGAGAACATGATATGAACAAACTCGTAGGTTTGTATAAATAATCTGAACTTCAAAAATGCAAAAAAGACCGCCATTTTGAAAATTTGGCATCGTTATGTGCCAATGACACAACAGCATACCTATAATATGTCACACTGATATTCCTTGATCAATTTATATTGGATTTGTAATAGAGCTTGTGCATGAAGATGGGTCAAAAATAGTCATAATTCGAACAAAGGGCAAAAATCTGAAAAATTGGCCGCCATTTTTGAAAAAATGGTCCCACAAAAAAAGCTACCGACCGATTTTTTTGAAATGCAGTTTTTACAACTTCTGGGACCCTAGGCTACCCATTCATGAAGGTATTTTGAATGGAGTCGATACATCGATTTTGACCCCTCAAAACCCACCGTGAGAGCTCAAGACACGATTCTGATCGCGTTCGACCAATCAGAAAATAGGGAAGATATTGGAAACTCGGTTGAACAATAAAGTAAATTTTCTTCTCACACTACTGCATCTGAGTGTCTGTGCGTCTTACAGTACAAATTTGAAAAACTTTTCAATGAGGTATTTTTTTCCCATTCTACTTATCTCAAATAACGGTTAAGGCCTACACATCACCGCTGTTCCGGCGTTAATTCTGAGGGAGTTTAAAAGAATAAATAAACTGATAAGATAGAATAACCAAGATTTCAATATAATGAGCAAACTGTAGTAATCTTTCATACCTGCAAACACAACGTTTTCACTGGACTGGAAACGAGTTAATAGCGTAGTTGGTTGTCCAATGGACCCCATGGGGACCTTCGATGTAATAAGTGTTCTGTCACGCCTATGTGACGGGAACCAAATTCTTCCATCTAATAGTATAAGAGAGAGAGAATGACTTTAAGAGTGACTCACATTTAAAATCCCGTGAGAAGCATTAGCATACAATTATAATTCAACAACAAATTAGCTACATGAGAACTTCCACACATGTTAATGGCAGCACAAAATTTGATGAAGAGGATTCACCAAATCGTTTTTTGGGGGATCCTTTTGAGCGCGAGGCACCATTTCAATGAACCATCTTTTCGATCATTTCATTCTGGGACAGTAGGGCGCTCTTCAAAAATAACGAAGAGATGATTAACATCTTTTTCAATTTTCCTAAACTTTTCTGTGCATGATCATCGGCAACGGTAAACAAGCGAGACTGATTCATTTCACGCCCAATTATTCGTACAATACACCTTCTCAATGAGACAAAATATTTTTGTGAGATATATATGTTAACATTACAAAAAGCTGGATATGCATATAGTATCAGAGAACGTATAGAAAGCAACCAATGTCACGAAAAATACGTTCGGGGGCACAGTCACAGAGCTTCAAATTTCAGTATTAAGTTAAATAAGACTTAGGCAGTACTCCGCGGATAAAGTTACTTATGTGGGCATTCCATCTCATGGGGAGATGAAAGAAGGTCAACCCAAGAAACTTTCAATTCTCTTGACCTGAGGTACAAAGTACACTTTGGACCAGTGCACTCACAGGGGTCAATTTGTCAACAGATTTTTTTCATACACGTACAATTTACCATGTTTACATTTGATATATTCAACGGTAGATGATTGCCTCAAGACCAACTGTGAAGGGGGTGTTGCTCATCATCAAAGATTCCATTCCTGTTGAAGTCTCTCGTCAGAAGCGCTTCTTACCTGTGTAACATGAGCGAAATCGTACCCGGTCCATCAGCGTCACCACGAGACTCTTTCAAATAAGTCGAATTGTCGATAAAGCTTCAAGGACGTCAACCAACTCATAGCAACGATAGCGTTGCTTGGCCGATCCCACTGCCCTGCAAGAACTCCAGCTCTGTTACTAGATAATTCCGAAATTAGAGTATGCGCCCTTCCATCTAACTCGCTGTACACGATCGTTCAGAAAACTTGAGATCCACTTTAAGACAATGTTTGGCAATCCGATTGGTTTGCAGCGTTAGAGAGTTCGGGAGGCTGACAGGGGTCGTTGGAGGGGGCAATATTGCCTTGGCTGGTGGGTGGGGGGGTTGGGTAGGGGGGGGGGGGGGGGGGGGGGGGGGGGGGGGTTGGGGGTGGGGGGGGGGGGGGGGGGGGGGGGGGGGGGGGGGGGGGGGGGGGGATGCAGGGGGGGGGGGGGGTGGGGGGGGGGGGGGGGGGGGGGGGTGGGGGGGGGGGGGGGGGGGGGGGGGGGGGGGGGGGGGGGGGGGGGGGGGGGGGGGGGGGGGGGGGGGGGGGGGGGGTGGGGGGGGGGGGGGGGGGGGGGGGGGGGGGGGGGGGGGGGGGGGGGGGGGGGGGGGGGGGGGGGGGGGGGGGGGGGGGGGGGGGGGGGGGG
>CAJQUW010002705.1:0-45197 GCA_907163375.1 Prostheceraeus crozeri | reverse complement strand
GAAATGACAATGGTGAGAGCGCCTAAAGAAATTGTTAAACATGCTCCAACGGCTTGTGTCACATTCTTAATTTACTATAATGTTCTAATCTAAGTAATAATTGAGATTCTTTATCTTTCATATAACGTACTCTATCTTTGTGTTTTGCAATATCCATTTCATATGATAATGAAGGATATATTCTTGCGGTTCCTTCCACTTTTGTTTCATCCATTTTTAAAGAAATATTTTTAGTCACATGATATATTTTGAAAACCTGAAAGATGGATAACTCTGGAGATTCTTAACTTTTATGATTTTTTTCGGTGTCCTAGAACGGTCATGATTTTAAGGGTGAAAAATCGAACCAGAGGTTCTAGGGCTTCGCCCGATTGTATTTCTCAAATTTGAGATTCTTAACTTTTATGATTTTTTCGGTGTCCTAGAACGGTCATGATTTAAGCGAGGGTGAAAATGTCATAATCACAAATTTTGAAATTCTCAACTTTTATAATTTTTAGTGTCCTGGAACGGTCATGATTTTAAGGGTGGAAAATGTCATAATCACAAATTTGAGATTTTGAAAAATTTGAAAATTGGGTATTTTTAAAAACGCCCAAATCGGAGCGAAGCTCCTTTGGCTTTAGCCGATTTATGAATTTAGGTCTTCATAACCTGAAAAAGGGTTCAAATTCATGAATTTATGTCGTTTTTAAAAAGTACCATTTTTTCAAAAATGGTACTTTTTGAATGGACTAAATTCATGAATTTAGGTCTTAAAAACCTGAAAAAGGGCCTAAATTCATGAATTTATGTCGTTTTTAAAAATACCATTTTTTAATTTTATGGTGTCCTGGAACGGTCTTTTATCCATTACTTTTCTGTCTAAATTTGATAATGCGGTGAACTGACTTTAGAAGCATGCCCATTTCTAAATAGAATTTTAATATGCAGAAGTGTACGAGATAATTTTTCTTATCATATTGGGTGAGTAAAAGTTTGCGGCATGGTTTGTACCTTGGCTGTCCACACTCTATTAAGTTATTATGAAATTGTGACATGAATGGTGAAAACATATCTTCAGTCACTTCACCAGATTCAGGTGCGAGTGGGAAATCAGCAGTTTTATTTTTAATGCTATTTGGATAAATCAAATCCACTTCAAAATAATATCCCCAATCACCTTCATCTGGAATCTTCAGTATGTTTGAAGGGTTGGAGTAATACTCAAGCTCATCTTGATTTAACCAACTAAACTCGGAATGAGGTAGTGGTTTAGACAGTGAACTGCCATATAAATTATTTTGGTCATAGTACTTTAGGTGGATATGATCATCACCTACTGTTTTAGATTTTATATGATGTTTATTTACAAATGTGAGACCACCGCGTATTCCGCGCTCAAATATATTATACATCTCCGGGTCTTGTAAGAGATGAATGGTCTCACCAGTCATTTTAAAGGCTGATTTAAAGGACATGGCTGGTAGACTGACAAAGTGGACAGGATCTAACTTGTCTTCTTCTAATGCCACTCGTCGAAATTCCTGAAAGACATCAGCCAGCAAAATGACATCTAATTCTAAGTAAGCGATCATATATTCGCCAAACGTTTTACAATCAAATTTTAACCATGCCTCTTGAGCATGTTCATAGTCCTCTACTGGACAATCTTCACCCGTCAAATCGTTTTTGAATTTGTCAATGGAAGGAAGGGTTGTTTCATTTAGTTTAGACATTGAGCTAAAATACGCATAAGGAAAGACTCCTTTGCGAGTGATTATTTCATCCGTTAAGTTTGGATAGTGTTTCTTCAAAGTTTGACTATGGGGAAGAAACTTGAGATTTCGAACGAGAGAAGCTAGTGACGCTGACATGAATTGAAATGAATCTAAAAATTTTATTTCGAAGAAGACTGTCTTATTTTCTTTAGTTTTATCTACTGGTACTTTTGCTGTCATTGCCATGAATTTTTCTCTCGTTTGTGCTATTACATTAAACTGCCACGATTTCATCTGGCTCAACCCTCCTTTTATGAGCATATGACTGTCATAGCCCTTAAAGTTATGAAAAATGACGGGTAGTACACGACGTCTCAACCTAAGTGAAAAGTTACATTTGGAGCAGAGTGCGTTTCTAAATTTACCAGTGATGTGATCATGATCACGCACTTTCTTAATTTTATCGTCATCAAACGTTTTATGACATTTAGGGCACGATGTGCAACTTTCAAATTTTTGTTTGTCTTCATCTGACATATGTAGTGACTTACGCTGCAATTGTGAATCATATGATTGTTGAAATTTAGCAGCTTTATCGAGAAATTCTAGAAATTTTGAAATACAATCTTCACCTTGCCAAGTATGCATTTTGTTTTGTCTATTCCTAAAGTGATCATGCCATACTTCATAGCAGGATATGGCTGCTGGTTTGTGGATGATATCATCAATGTAGCATTCTATGTCTGCGTAAATGATACGCAGGGGACTTAATTCGTCACCATTATCCCTATGTGAAAATATTTTATCTTTGTGCATGCGTTCCATTTGTAATTTACCTCGCTTGCACCATTCATACTGAGTTTCAAATTTATCTTTACTCCAAAAGGAGCGGATGCAGCGGTCGCATACAAAATGTTCACCTCTTTTAGAGTGCCCCAAGTGAGTGTACAAGCGAGAGATTTTGGGAATACCACAGTAGTGCCATTCCTCGCTATCATCTTGTTTTACTAATAGGAGGTTGACTACACGTTCATAATAAGTTGAACGTGAATTATAGCGGGCACCCTTCAACCCCTTCTCCCACACGTGAACGACAATTTTAATCTTATTATGTTTTTCGAACGTTTCTACATCTTTGATTTTCATGTTGTTACTATCACAACCTTCAAAGTCTAGTTCATCCTCCCACTGTCTATAGCTATAGGTGCGATCTCGGTGCGCGTTGATATCATTATAGTGAAGGATGGATAGGACTGCATATTTGAAACACTGTGATTTACAATCGACATTGATGACAGCTTTCTTATTATACAACGTTTTTGGTAGTTTAAATGTACCTCGAGCTGCATGACTTTCTAATAGTGAAATTTTGAATGTGGCTGAGTCCACACCATCAAAAATGAGAGCGCTGTCGCGTTGATTGAATTTATCTACATTTGATTTTAAACATTGAATGTGAAAATTTAGCCAAGACTCGCAGTCTACAACTTCGGTTGCGGAAGAGGAAGGAACATGAAACTGTATTCTCTCCGTCACTTGACCCGTTTAAAAATCTATCTTAATATATTTTAGTTTAAGGTAGATGAGCGCCTTCCTTCTAAAATTGTCTAAATTGTTGAAGAGCGCTTCGATAATGTTAGAATTTTGAAGGAGCCACTCAGGAAAATCTACTATTTGAGTATTGGACTCCATGCAGTAGTCGCGTACTAAATTATTATGTGAAACATTAATGAGGGAGATGGTAGAGGTACCGTTGGTGTAGTGATCATTTGCATGCGTGTGTTGAAGTCTGTGCGAAGATCGCTGAAAGAGACTATCAAAAGAAACAGGGCACAAATCGCAAGGAAAGGAGATGTCATCGTCAGAATCAACTTCACCTCCGGAGATTGACGCCGCTTTGCGCTGACACACACGTTGTTTGATGTGTCGAAGGAGACTGTGCTTCCTTGTAAACATATGTCCGCAGTCGGCACATTCCCACTCGTTGCCTTGTCGCGAGAGTCCTGAGCTGGAACTCACATCACCTGAAAGAGAAATCATTCTTTCATCTCTGTTCAAGTCTCAGTGTATTGTTACAACCTACCTTGACTCAACGACTCTAAACTTTCCTCGAGAAGGGAGGGCGTTGGTGATGAAGTTGATGGCTGAAATTGAGGAAGATGCTATTAACCACACGTTTGACGGAGATGAGTGAAGAAATTTTCAACTTACCATTTCAACGAAATCGAGTTTAAGGTTGATACTTCAACAAGATAGAGACTTCACGAGAGAGCAGTTTACTTGTACACCTCAAATATAGAATTCGTCAGAGAACACTTCACTTATATGTCTCAAAGACAGAGTGAAATGACACGAATGTCACTTTACATATATACTTTCATATTCATCATTCATTGGCTGTTCATTCTGATTGGTTGCTTGTTGATACTTAAGAATTAGAAAACATTTCAAAGTTATTATTCACAGTCAACATGACAAGCCCTCCCACAACACCAAACACAAAATTCTCTTCTCCATCCTCAACACCAAACGCTCCAACGAAGGTAGAGAAGGTGTTATTACCAGCGGACAACGAAGAGAGTGTATGTGAGAAGGAGTGTCCCGACTTAACAGGCGTGAGGTGGAAGTATCTCCAGTACGATACTGACGATGTGATGGAGATCACCAGCACGAAATTCCTCCACCAATTATGGGAGTGGTACACCCCTAACTCCCAGCCACGAACTATGGAGGAGTGGGAGTATATTGACAAAGTGAGGCTCGCAGTGGAAGAACGATTAAAGCAACTGAACTGTTTTTGTTATCTATGTGAAGCCAGACTCTGGGACGATATTGACGATGAAGACCTTTTGAAATACATGCCATAATAAATTTTTATTTCGCATTATCTTTGCTTTCATACTGACTTACTTGAATGGGGCTTCAGTGGATGATTTAACCATGTATACTTTTTCATTTGGAAATAGTAGCACGCTTAGTCTAACTTGTAAATCTTAAAACATTTCATATGGGCGATGATGATAGATGAAATAGTGTCAAATAAAATTAAGATAGCTTACACTTCTGATACAGGGATAGCAATCGACTGCGATCCATATGTAAAGAGCTTGTTAGACTACGGAAGAGAGAAATGTGTTATGTTGCGTGTGGCGCGTGAGTGTCCTCCCATTTCATTCCATTCATCAATTCGTCTCATTGATAGAGACAGGTAGAACTCATGGTTCTCATAACGTATGCAATGGAAAGTTTTAGGCAACCTTCGACAGTTGGCTAAATGTCGCCCTGGCGCGAATGCATACTACGTTGAGACAGAGGCAATCACTTGCAAACATGACGCAGAGAGGTTTAACAAGATTGACCATTGCCGAATGTCCCTTGCGGTATACATAGCTACGGGTTTCACCGCCGCCCTTTACAGGAACGCCCGTCGAAAGGAAGTATTACACCGAACTTCATTTGCAACGTTCAAGTTGACTGATAGCAGATTCAACTTAATGATAGTATTCGCCAGTCCGAAGACTGCCCAGGGCAAACCGCGAGGAGGTTCTATCATGGCTTGCCCCATGGTGGCCCTTAAGAGAGCCGATGGTTCGTTCTCGGGGGGTGTGAATTTGACTATTGGCTGGAATAGTCAATGGGTATGACGGTTAGGTTGTCATAGACCCTATACCGCCGAGGTCGTACTGGTGCATCTGGCACCTTTCGGATGCGAGTGGTATTTGGAGTCCACACCCCATCCGTCCAAACGATCTTCTCGATCTTCCCTTTATCATCCTCTTCATCCCACTCGTCGAGGATGACGAACTCGGGAATAGCGTTGTCTTCATCGATGAAGACGGGAATGTTGTCGGCAGATGTCGCTTCCATCGTGACTTCAAATTGAATGAGAAGTGCTACAATCTTCTGGCTTATATAGGGTTTTCAACAATGAATTGCTCAACAGCGAATCAGAATGCTTCAGGGATAGCAATCGACTGCATAACGTTCAAGTTGACTGATAGCAGATTCAACTTAATGATAGTATTCGCCAGTCTAAAGACTGCCCAGGGCAAACCGCGAGGAGGTTCTATCATGTCTTGCCCCATGGTGGCCCTTAAGAGAGCCGATGGTTCGTTCTCGGGAGTAACGTCATCTTACACCCTACCAATTCTGCTGAGAGAGTCTTTGACTCTCTCTTTGGTAGCACTGTCGACTTCCACACTAACTGGTACATGGCTAAAAAGTGGAATGTAGCGCCATTCCGTTGGATTGACATCAGTTGCTGTCATCGGATTGCCAATCCGAGCAAGATTATTATAAACTCTGTCTTGCTCCTCTAGCCTGACAAGCTCCTCAAATAAATTTCGCGGCCTTAACTGCGGTCCGCGAGGAGAGCTGACTTGACTGTTCGGCGTCTGCATGATTGAAATGAAATGAAATGAGAGGCAGTGGTTTATATACCCCTCTAACGCGACGCAACGTTCAAGTTGACTGATAGCAGATTCAACTTAATGATAGTATTCGCCAGTCCGAAGACTGCCCAGGGCAAACCGCGTGGAGGTTCTATCATGTCTTGCCCCTAGGTGGCCCTTAAGAGAGCCGATGGTTCGTTCTCGGGAGTGTCGTGATGGGGTGGTGAAGGCGGGCAAAGATCTGCAATGAAAATGATATGTATTAGAATAGGATATACTATCTTATTTACTTTTCACTTACCAAGTTAGCCATCCTTTGGCAGTCTCGCGCGCTTCCGAATCGAGAATTTATGTAAGTGACCGAGCATTCTTAGGCGGGCATGCAGACATTTCTTGGTCGGATGGCCGTTATAACATATTATTGATTCGTCGAGGCTTTGATTTACCAATACTTCGCCGGCCAAATGATTATCCCGAATAGGGATGTGAAATTCAAACAAACGATCCTCATTCACACGTTCCCACTCATCCCTCATGCGGTCCAACTTCTCATACGCCTGCCTCTCATCACCCCGCCGAGCCACAGTCCTCTCCAACTCAACATTCCTCGCTCTCAACACACTCATTTCCTTCATCATCTCCTCAAACTTCGCTTCTGCATCTCTCATTCATCTCTCCGCAGCACTCGCCCTCTTCTCACACTCATCATTCTTCTCTTCCAACTCACGCGTCTTATTCTTCAAATCAGTCACACTACGCCTCATTCTAATATTTTCATCCGCTACCTCCTTCGACTTCAGTTCCTTCTTTTTCAACTCATCCAACTCCTTCACAACTTCATCCTTCACTTTCTTCAAACTCTCATACTTATTCACCAACAAATCATGCGCAATCTGCTGCGAAACATGCCTCTTCTCTTCATCCTTCAACCACCTCGCCGACTGCACACGAATCCCACCACTCTTCACTTTTGGGGAAGATGAGCTCTTCGGGGGGTCGGTGATGACAATGTTTGACACCTCCGACGACGAAGAGCTCAACTTCCTCACACGCTTCCTCACACGCTCCCTATCTAAATCCACATCATCCTCATCATCACTCTCAAGCACTCTCTTTCGCTTAATCGCAGCCTCCAACGACGCAACCGCTCTCGCCAACTCATCATTCTCAACAACATTCTCAACCTTACCCTCTCGCTCGATCGCCAACATTCGCTCCCTCTCTTCCACAATCAACTGCGTAAATCTCAAGTCACTCACTAAACCACCACTACAGTCAGCATGCACTCTGTAGAAACGCGCCTCATCCTCATCACCCTTCAGCACTCTACACTTCACACACGCAACCCTATTCAAGATAATCATGTGGCCGGTGCCCGCCTTCTTTACATGCGCCTTGGCGTCCGCACTGCGATTAATTCGACCGCACACACACATTTTTATATGATATTTGCGATTCTTATCATTAGCAATGCCTGATTTTATTGTTAGCTGTAAGATAATGAAATTTGTATAAGTTTGGAATCATGTAGTACAGTCATATTCCTAAAGAATGTAGTGAGTGGCACTCGATCCCGTCTACAGCCCGAAGGCCTTGTACTGATCACTAGGGAAGTGAGAGATCTTCCCCGATACCCGCTCTTTACAGCTGAAGACATCATTGTCACTGCCCCGAAGTGGTAACAGGAACGCCGAGTCAAAGGTAGTGATCAGTAGCTGGGATCTAACCCCTCAAAGCTGCCTTAGACTTAGTTAAATTTCAAATCTGATAGCAGATTTGAACTCAGCATACTTGAAAACTTTAGTCTACATGTTAAAACTTTGAAAAAACTGAAAATTAAGAATTTTTAAAAAAATCCGCATTTTACTACTCATACTACTTTTAAAAAATTTTATCAGTAGTAAAGACACTATCAAACTCTATCATACAAACTTTGAAGTAAGAAGATAGCTTGCCTACTTCAAAAGATAGAGTTCTTTGAAACACCCGATATCGGGAGCTCAGAGCGACGACCGTCGCTTACCTCGTCTTTCGATGAAGTGATCAGACTTACGTTGTCGGGGGTTTATATATGCTCGGAAGAAAACTTAAAATGGCTCTATCTCCGAAAGTATTCATCGTAGCGACATGCGGTTTGTTGCAAACGATTCGTCTTATCATTCTCTATCATATGACACCTGAACCATTCTCATATGACCACGGGAAGTTGGTCCGTCAGCACATGTCCATGTAACATGCCACAAGTGAAAAAATTCCTAAGTGTGAGAGCTCCAGTGTGGTGAAAATTTTGAAAAATTTAAAACTTCCGAATTTCGACCTGGGACCTTTACCAAAACATTTTTCATCAAATTTCACTGACTCCCCCCTCGTTCAGAGAAATTTGATGAAAAATGTTTTGGTGAAGGTCCCAGGTCGAAATTCCACACTTTGGAAAATTTTCAAAATTTTATCCATACAAAGCCACTCTGACACTTAGGATTTTTTTTTAGGATTTTTTCAGGTGAGCGAGCTCCGACCTAAAATCTTGTAACCGCTCTAACTTTTGAACGAAGACAGATATGAACAAGCCGTTTCTTTCACTGAATTTGTCTCACTCTTAGCTTTCAAACGAGCTATTGCACGACAAAATCCGTCCACTAGAAGCCAAGATCGAAGCGAGCTCTCTCCCGAGCGGGGGGAGGTCAGCGAAATTTGATGAAAAATGTTTTGGTGAAGGTCCCAGGTCGAAATTCCACACTTTGGAAAATTTTCAAAATTTTACCCATACAAAGCCACTCTGACACTTAGGATTTTTTCAGGTGAGCGAGCTCCGACCTAAAATCTTGTAACCGCTCTAACTTTTGAACGGCTGGTCCGATTGACTCGCAACAAAAAATGTCGTCGAGCAGTTTTTTCTCCTCTTTCAAACGAGTAGCTGTAAGACAAAATCCGTTCACTAGAACCAAAGTTAGAAGATTGCTGTCGGGGGGGGGGTCAGTGAAATTTGATGGAAAATGTTTTGGTGACGGTCCCAGGTCGAAATTCCACACTTTGGAAAATTTTCAAAATTTTACCCATACAAAGCCACTCTGACACTTAGGATTTTTTCAGGTGAGCTACGACAGACCACCCTCCCAACCTGGCCGGCACACCACGCCAACCTAGACACCACATCACCGCGCGCTATACGACGGTCGGCCAGAGGGGGGGGACGTCAGCGAACCTGACGGACGCACGTGGCCGGCACACCACGACACTCCGCCGTTCCAGAGGGGGGGGGACGTCAGACCCGAAGCACCACGGCGGCCGACCACGACACTCTGCCGTTCCAGAGGGGGGGGGGACGTCAGCGATGGCGGCCATCTTGCGTGGTCCAGAAGTGGAGTTTTACTTACTACTATAAAGGATTTATCATTATTATTATAAACTCTATTTCTTCGTAATCATTAACGTAAAGATTTCAATGATCAGCATAGGAAGAAATGGTATACGGGTCATTCTAAAAAAAGGTCGAATTTGATGTCCCCTAAATGTACTTCCACTTTATGACTGTGAAAATGAAGATTCTCCCATAAAAGAGTTTTTGCAACTAGTTTTCAATATCAGTTTTACGCTACTAGTCCTCGAATAAATTTGAATCAAAATGAAAACCGTGTATTTATAGATATATCACATGAATCGTCTGAAAATCACACGAAATTCATGTCCCCTGATCGGAGTACTACATTCACAGAAACATTTTTTCAAAGTTAAGGTCAATCATTGAACACTTGACTCCTACAGCAGTTTGCTAGATGCTCCAAAGTTTATAGAAAATGACGTTATGAGGTCACAGGTTAAAATTTCTATCCACAGCGATTTCCTTTATAACTATCCCTCAATCAATGTCAGTACCGTCACGAAATATTCGCCGAAGCCATTTGAGACAATATTTTATGTTTGTGATTCACTATTGTCAGTGTCAATTGGCTTATGTCATTCGTGGACCTTTTAGAGGAATAATTTCCTTGGATTGAGTGAAAGCGAGCAATGCAATTGCAAATACTTCCTGAAAATGGTAGCGTGACTTTTCAAATTGTCAGTACCGTTCACCATTTTCCTTCCTGACGAAAGAAACGTGTGATTACAGGCTTTCTCAGACATTTTTGCCTCACTTTCATGTATGAATTTCTGTCATCATTGCAGAAAATTCATTGCTTTTGAGGCCGTACTGACCGTGACTTTTGAAATTACAGTCAGTACCGTCACGTCAGTACCGTCACGTATTTGATGTGACGGTACTGACCTAGTCGTGATGGGTCAATTTTTTTCAACCTACTGACAATTTTTTACAAATCATGCAGATTCAATTGACAATTGCAGTGTATATTACCATATCACCGGTAAGAGGGATCAAGCATCAATATCAATTATACGAACACTTAAGGCCGCATTCTTTATGGACGCACGTTGACGATTCAGTGTGGAAAACCGACAAGCCGGTTGATTCTATAGTTGAATAAATGCAGCTGACGAATGATGACGATGAGTCACTTTAATAACAGATGCTATGTCGCTATCGCTCCAGTCCATTGTCTTGAATGATCGACCGGCATTGAGGGAGGATGACACGGATATAGGCAACTACACTAAAGCTGGAATCACTGCGTTCGACTCGACAGTACTCTGCGTTAAGTGACTTTCTGCAGACTCGAAGTGCGACTGTTTTTATAGTGATCATACGTACGACCCATACTACCAATTTTCTACCAATTCGATCTTATATTCTGATCTGCTCGCGTTTAGTAACTTATCCTCATCGACGAAACTTTCTACTGATTGTGTGTGTTCGATCCCAAATTCGACGTATCAACAGAGTTCACTTCAACGTACCGGTTTGTTGGAACAACCACTCCAAGTTCAATGGTAAGTAGCCTACAGGCTATGTTAGACCTAGAACTGTTCCATTTGGAAAATTCTAGGTTAGCTAATGACAATCACCAAAATATTCACTTCAAAATCTTATACAATGAAAAGCAGAATACTCTTCAAAGTAAAGCGCCGAATGTACTCCAGACGGATTTTTTAAGCTAGACACCGTACAATTTGAGGTTTCCACTAAACACGTATAGGCCTACTCGTATTTGTCCTAAGTTAGAATTCACAAGTACCAAGACCTCACGAAGATTTTTTTTGAACTTAAGCACTATGTACAATTGCAGGTGGCCACTATATACGTAGGCAAATATTTTTCTCGATTTGATATTCACAAATTCTAAGACCTGTCGACACAGATATTTTTGTGCAATTTTGCACTATGTAATTTTGCAAGTGTTGCATAATATAACTCGCGAAATGTGGTAGGCACAATTGTATGATTTATTTTCAGATGCCGAAATCCAATCAAGTAAGAACTCCTGTGTCTGCGAAAGACAGAGCACTGAAGAGGAGGGAGAAAATCAAATCTGATTCTGAGCTAAGGGAGAAGTATTTAGCCTCAGAACGTGATAGATATCAGAAACGACTAACTACTGGAAGTCGTAAGGGGGTTTCTGATATGTCTAACAGAGAGCGAAGAATTGCTAGAAGACAATGGAGACTACATTCTCGGAATTCAAGAAGTCAAAAGAAACAATAAATGAGCCCTAAGAAAATCGATGATGAATCAACTAATGTCACTAAGAAGGACCTGGGAAGAAAGCGTAAAAGGCGTAATAAAGCGAGAGGTGAAAGAACAGTACATACTCTGCAAATTAAATTGGCAGCTGTAAACAGAAAATATGAGCGCCAAATGAAGAGATCTCAAAGATTGCAAAGTCAGCTGCAGGATTATCACAGACTTTCATCATCACCTGATTCCAAGGCCGCCCAACTCATAGAAGAAGGAAATTATGATGAAATTCGAAGGCAGCTAACTCTAACAAAAATCATTAGCGAGAGTATCCGACGAAAATACAACACTGCTAGCGCTGCAAAACAGAAGAGAGCTATTCGACAGCTTTTCTTGAATGGCTATTTGAAGAAATACAAATTGCTGACACTTCTATCGAAAACTTTGGGAATCAATCAAAAAGCTCTAAATTCCAATCGATTATTGAATAAAGCCAATACAAGACTGCAATTAAAAGATGAGCTGCGTAAATATTTCGTTCGCGATGATAACAGCATGACAAAACCTGGGAAAAAGGATTGTATCACGAGAGGTAAGGTCAAGATGCAAATTCGTCTTCTGAACGACACCATGAAGAATTTGCACCTAAAGTTTCTGGCAGAGACGAATGGTAAAATGTCGTACTCTTCATTCTGCAAATTGCGTCCATTTTGGGTACTACAGCCAAAGCTATCTGATCGGGATACATGTCGTTGTGTGAAACATGATAACATCGCATTTATGGCACAAAGACTAAAGGAGCTCAAAGTGATAAGCAGCGACGATCCTGAGAAGGTCATCGAAGAAACTGTCTGCAACTCGAACTCGAAAAATTGTATGTACGGTAATTGTGATAACTGCAAAAGCAGAAGTATCAATCACAATGTTTCTAACTTATCGATTTCAACTTGGATACATTCATGGGAAAGATCTCAAGTTCAATGGGAAAATTCCAAGGAAGAGAATATGCAAACATCAAAGAAAACAGTTCGTGTTCGTCAGACTTTAACACTGGATGATCTAGTGAAAAGGTTTACAGAATGTCTGAAGCCATTTCGGAAGCATGTCTATAACATTCGTTATCAATTTCTTGATATCCATCGACTGAAATCTAGCTTAAAACAAAATGAATGCATATTACACATCGATTTTTCAGAAAACTGGAACACCAGTAATGGGCAAAAGACCGTTCCAGGACACCATGAAATTCAAAAAAATGGTATCTTTAAAAACGACTAAATTTATCAATTTATGTCATTATTTCAGGTTTTTAAGACCTAAATTCATGAATTTAGACCGTTCCAGGACACCATAAAATTCAAAAAATAGTATCTTTAAAAACGACTAAATTTATCAATTTATGTCATTATTTCAGGTTTTTGAGACCTAAATGCATGAATTTAGACCGTTCCAGGACACCATAAAATTCAAAAAAATAGTATCTTTAAAATCGACATAAATTCATGAATTTGAACCCTTTTTCAGGTTTTTAAGACCTAAATACATGAATTTAATCCATTCAAAAAGTACCATTTTTTCAAAAAATGGTATTTTTAAAAACGACATAAATTCATGAATTTGAACCCTTTTTCAGGTTATGAAGACCTAAATTCATAAATTTAGGCGTTTTTAAAAATACCCAATTTTTCAAATTTTTCAAAATCTCAAAATTTGAGAATTACAATTTTTACTCCCAAAATCATGACCGTTCTAGGACACCGAAAATCATAAAAGTTAAGAATCTCAAATTTGTGATTATGACATTTTTCATTGCTTAAATCATGACCGTTCCAGGACACCGAAAAAATCATAAAAGTTAAGAATCTCAAATTTGTGATTATGACATTTTTCATTGCTCAAATCATGACCGTTCCAGGACACCGAAAATCAGAAAAGTTAGTATTTTTAAAAACGTCTTTTAAATCCATTTTCAGGTTTTTAAAATATGAGATAACTAAAATTATGTGTCTAATAATATTTCTTTAAGAATGTAACACAATCTCTCACAATGCCTGTTATTGTTACTGCTTTGCACTCTGATGAACCTCCCAAATGTAGGGAACAGCTGCTCCCGCATACATGATATAATTGCAGCTGCTTATCGCATTCCTGAGCCATTGAATTACAGAGCAAGCAGCTGTTACCCGTATTAAAGATTAAAGATTAAAAATGACGTGGAATATATTGCAGCATGTAGGAAGTAAGACTTCATTTACAATTCCATTAATCATAACTAGTGACTGTTTTCTTTCTTCATTGCAAAATGCCAAAACGTACTGCCGCGGAAGATTTTTCGTTTTACATGCCGATTTTACTAAACTTAATCAAAGAAGAGCACAAGGAAACTGCGAATAAATACTTTGAAGAGTGGAAGTTAGAAATTCAATCGAGAAAGAAGAACAAATTGGACTCTCGAAAACAAGTGGAGGATATTACAGTAAAAATAGAACAGTATCTGACCACTACTACAATTCCTCAGTTCAATGTTACAAAAGAACATTTCATTACCATCGAGGATAGTGCTACTATGATTTCAAAACTGATTGCAAGTGATAAAGTACACCATGGGTCGTTGTTGAGAAGTGCTGCTTATCAAGGTTATGGATTTAAAAGAATTCTGGAATTGAGTGACAATAAAAAAAAACAGATTTGTGGCAAACTTGGAACTATTTAGAATTTCCTATAACGTAAGTTATTGTTATTTCTTGATGAACTTATCAGATCTAATTCTTCCACACGTATTATTTTTAAATTCATGAATGCCCATTAGTTTTGTTAGAAAACATTTTAAAGAAATTAAAATTTATATAGAAAAATTGAATCAACCGACATCTGTAGAAGAAATGAGGTTTGGTTCCCAAGATGAATGAACATTAACTGTGTTGTTTCACTTTTTAAGATATGTGCAATGTACATACATATTTGATGTATACATATTTATGAAGACTTCTTTATAAGTAGTAACGCATTTTGGATTATTTTGAAATGTAATTAAATTTTCTTTTGTTCTCCAGTCTCATGGTAGTAGACTGCTATTGTATAGATCTATATTTCAGTATGTAACATAATCTTTGGTATTTAAGAATGATTCATGGAACTTAGTAGTATTGCATTTTGGATTATTTTGAAATGTAATTAAATTTCCTTTTGTTCTCCAGTCTACTGATAGTAGACTGACATTGTACAATTGTGTGATAAGATTGATTGTTGTATTATTATATTTGATGCAAAATACACTGCCGTTGTTTTCATTTTTCTGTACAAGAAGTAGACATTATTGCAGTTATTGGAATTTATTTCATTTAAAATGAATGATGAAAATCCGACAGTTATACTGAGTAATATAGGCGATATATGTCCTCAGGTTAATAACATGACTGAGTTTTTAAAATTATACAGCAAACAAACGACTACTAATTTCGATTTAAATAGAATTTCAGAAGATTGTATTGAAAATATTTATTCAAAATATTTCTTTAAAAATGGATGAAACAAAAGTGGAAGAAACCTCAACGGGGCGAAAATGGAAGAAACCTCAAGAATATATCCTTCGTTATCACAATTGAAAACAAGTGAAATGAACATTGAAAAACACAAAGATAGAGTACGTTATATGAAAGATAAGGAATCTCAATTATTATTAAGATTAGAACATTATAAAAAATTAAGAAAGAGATGGACTAATGTTAAGAATGTAACACAAGGAATTGGCATATTCTTAACAATAAGTTTAGGTGCTTTAACAATTGTTATATCTTCAGGTGTTTTATTAATTCCAGTAGTTGCTACAGCTTTAACAGGTACGGGTGTTTTTGCAACTTCACTTGTTACAATGTTAGATAAATCTTTAATAACTAAGAAACGAAAATCATTAAAAACTAAGCATTTACATATTAAAGAAGTCTATGATAAACTACATTACTACTTTCAAAGAGTATGTGATGATAATGTTATTACGTTAGATGAGATTGAAAAATTTGATCAAATAACTAATGAAGTAAATCAAATATCATTTCAATTACAGTCAGAAAAAGTTGATGATAAGAATAAACAGGATGGCAAAATTTCTAGTGATGGTAAAATTTCTAATGAAGAAAATGATAAAATTTTTTTAGAAGAGCTAAAAACTTTAAGCGAAAATTTAAGCAAAACTTTATTAAACAAAACTTAAAACGAGAAAACTTTAAACGAAAAGATGTCAGACAACAAAACAATAAAAAATAATTTGTTCAGTAAAATGTTTTTGTTGTATTCCAATGTTACCACAAAATTCAAATATTATATTTTAAAAATGGATAAAATTAGAGCTGATAATTTTAAAAGAGTAAAACAATTAGAAGAGTTAATAAAACAAAGAAATATTATGAAAGAAAATCGTCTTCAACATAGAATGATAAAAGCTGGTATTCAATCTGATATGTTTGAAAAAATGCAGCAAACCGAGCAAGTAAAAACTGATTTTGAAACAACTATGAAACCATTTAAAACTCTTGAAAAAGAACTTACAAATAATGATAAACAAATTGATATAACAGATCCAGAGCACAAAACTATATTAGATGACTATGGATTACTAGAATCAAACATTAATAAGAAATTACCAAAATCTATGCAATTTGAACATTCTATTTCATTTATAGATGGAAAAACAATACCTAGATTTTATCTCGGACAAAAAGAAATATTTCCACAACCTTTTCGAGGTTTAATTTTTTCACCAGATAAATCTCCTTTTAATTTAGATAGAAATTTTGTTGATCTTTTAAGAGGAGCAGATTTAAATAATTATGCTGTAGAAGATCTCATAAAATATAAAGCTATGTTAGATAGAGTTGGTGCAGTAAAATCTCTTAGACGTTATAAACAATTAGAAAATTTATTATCAACAGGAGTTAAAGTAGGAAAAGGTTTATCTGAAAAACAGAAAACTGAAACAACTGTATTTTTACCAGATGATCCACAAGAATTCCTAAATAGATTGAATATTTTAATATCTGCAATAAAAGAAGGACATAATTCTAGTTTCAATGAAATTCATGCTATATTGAGAAGACTGCTGGAAAAGAAGATTCTAAATGAAGAGGATTATAAAAGTATAGCTGAAATATGCTGTTTCTAATTTTTATCTATGATTTTTATCTATAATATTTATTTAAATTTTTCAGTTAAAAAATGTCTTCGAGAGAATTATCATCAGCAGATTTAGACAAAATTAATAATCATTTAGAAAATTTGACAGAGATTTTGGGTTCATCAAAATTTAGTACGACGTTAAAAATTATAACAACTACTTCATCACACACTTGTAATTTAGAACCCATTCTACATTTAGAACAAAATAAAAATTATCAAATTGCATTGACTAGTTTCTCTACATTTAACACTATTCAAAATGTTATAAAAGATGTGAATGATCAATTTAGATATTCTACTGATAAAGGCAAAACATGGAAAATACAAACTTTTCTTCCTGGTTCTTACGAAGTTGAATCAATATCAAATGAAATTAAGAGACATTTAGGTATACCATTTAAAGATAAGAAACAATTACATTTTGCAGTTGAACCGGCAGTTAATAAATTTTCTCTTACTTTAGACGAAAATCATCAAGTTGATTTTAATCATGATAGATCATTGTCAAAGCTATTAGGATTTAATAAACAAACCTATAGTCAAGGTTATCATTTAGGTGAGAAGATTCCAAAAATAACTGAAATAAATTCAATTGTTGTACATTGTGACATTATTGAAGGAGGATACATAAATTGTAAATTGTCAAATTTAATATTCAGTTTTCCAGCTTTTACTGTACCCATTGGTTATAGATTAAATGTAATTCCACAAACATTAATATATTTCCCTATTACAAGAAAAACTATTAACAACATTAACATGAGAATCACTCATGAAAAAGGACAAGAAATAAATTTTGGAGGTGAAGAGATTATGATACATCTTTTGGTTCGAGAGGTATAAACTCCCGTTCGAGAGGTATAAACTCCCGTTGGAGAGGTATAAACTCCCGTTGGAGAGGTATAAACTCCCGTTCGAGAGGTATAAACTCCCGTTCGGGAGGTATAAACCCCCGTTCGAGAGGTATAAACTCCCGTTCGAGAGGTATAAACTCCCGTTCGGGAGGTATAAACTCCCACGCGAAGCTAGAGAAGTTTAATTTTCTTCTTCTTCTTTAAAAATAAAAATAAAATAAAAATAAATTTTTTTATTAAAAAATGAGTGAAGTGCCCCCATTAAATAAAAAGAAACTTAAATTTAATCATCATCCAAATTTATCTAATAAAGTTTTGTCAGTTATTTGCGGAAGATCAGGATGTGGTAAAACGTATCTATTATTTAAAATTTTAACGACTCCAAATTTTTTGGATTATAACAATCTTATAATTTATACAACAACAGCAGAACAACCCGTCTATCAATTTTTGAAATATGGATTTGAAAATAATCTTAAAAAAACAGCAATTGCTTCATTATTCAAAGAATATGAAAAATCTGAAGATGAAGAAGAAATAAGTTCGTGGTGTGAAGAAGCAGCAAAAAATAATCAGTTAGTTGAATCCAATAAAAATAAGCATATAAAGATACAATTAATAGATGATAGTGGTAATATGCAAAATCCTAGTAAACTAGATAAAACAATGAAACATTGTGTAATTTTTGATGATTGTGTTAATGATAGAAATCAGTCAGTTCAGAGAAATTATTTCACAAGAGGTAGACATAATAACTGTAGTGTATTTTATTTAACACAAAGTATGTATTCATATGTAGACGGAAGTGTTATTAGAAAGAATGCAAATATATTTATACTATTTGAAATAAATGCAAGAAACTTAAGTGATTTGTTAAGAGATTTATGTGTAAGAAATAAAGATGAATTTAAACAATCGTGTAACAATGCTTGGTCAAAAGATTATGGATTTATCACAATTAATATTGATAAAAAAATTCATGATAGAGTTATAGAAGATTTGTTTACTGAGTAATAAATAATAAAATTTTTATACTGAGTAATAAATAATAAAAATTTTTTTCTAGACGGATTTAAATAATAAAATTTTTATTCTAGACTGATTTAAATAATAAAAATTTTTTTCTAGACGGATTTAAATAATAATAAATAAACTTTAAAAAGGTTCAGTAGTTATTCCATCAGGCAAAATCTTTCTTTTATCATCAAATGGATCTAATGCTAATTTATGTTCTTCTTTTAAATACATTTTATGTTTCTTTGAATTAAGTCTATAATTACATGCTGTTTTTATTTCATTATTAAATAATACATTTTTATAATCTTGAAATGTTATTTGATTAGCCACTGATGCCTTTGAAATTCCTTTTAATGTTTTATGTGTTTTAATATTATTAGTTGTATCATAACAGTAACATTTAGATTTTAAAAATATAGCTTCTGTTATGAAATCTTCATTTCCTTCTAATTCATCTTTTACTTTACATAAATCAGAAGGATGTATGATATCTTTTATTTTATCTATTTCTTTAACAAGTGTAGAATTATACGGTATTGTTAATTCTAAGAAAACGGAATCCGTATCTGTAAAGTGTAATTTATAGTTTTTGCCATAAGCAGGTGCTAAATAATCATATATAAATCTATACATAAATAGTTTAGCTAATTCTAATATAGTGAATCCACTAAAATTAAACTTATCATGTTTTACGCTGATTCGTCGTAAATGTACAGCACATAGTTCATCACTAAATCTAGTAGTTCTTTTATATGTAGGTTTCCTTGTTAAATTTTGAAACCCATCTTTATCATAAACTTTTTCAATATTTTGTCTATTACGCACATTTTCTAAAGTCTTACCATAAAATGCATTATTCATTAATTTAAAGAACACGTTTCCAAAATCATCTTTATTTCTTTTAGCTATTTTACGTTTTTCAATATTGAACTCTATATAATTTTTTAACCATAATTTTTTTAATAATAATTTATCATATGTATTTTCTTTATAATGTTTAAGTTCAACATTTGTATGTTTCAATCCTGCTAACCATGTTAAACCTGGTGTAGAATAACAATAACATGGATCTACTCCGTAATATTCTAAACACATATCACGAAAGTTTTCAAAAAGATCAGCTAGTATTAATACATCTATCTGTAGATATTTCATTGTATAATCATACATTGTTTTACAATTTAACTCTCTCCAATTTTTTTCAGCTTCTGCATAATCTTCTTCAGATAATTGTGATTGTTTTAATGTTGATTTAAATTTATTTATTGGAGGAAGTTGTTTTTCTTCCATAATTTTATTCACAGAATTAAAATCTCCAGTTATGTACTCATACGGAAATATTCCTTTTAAAGGTTTTAAATTATATTTATTTAATATTTTACATTGTTCAGATTTCAAAGTTTTTCCCATAACATCTAATGAATAAGGAGTAAAAAATCTAAATGCATCTAAAATTCTAATACAACCTAATTGCATTGAAAAATATTCTTCTTCTGTTTTACATAGTACATTTATTTGTTGTTGTTGTAATTTTTCAGATGAAAATAAATCTTTCATTACTAGATGGAAATCATATTTAGAACCATTGTAGAAATATAGAGGAACAAAGTTATATTTAAATTTATTAGCATTAAGATTACAAGAATTATGTGCTGCACCTCTATATAATCCATTTAGATGATCATGATCTTTTACTTTGACGGCAGAGCCGTCCCTTCGCTTGTCAAGATATCTACCTTTGCCATTTTAATAATTTTTTGTAAATTCTTTTCCACAGAAATAACAATTTGTTTCATTAACAAAATTAATTTTTTTTTTCATCCGTTAATGGAAGCATTGGTATATTTGTTTCAAGCAATTGTGAAAAATAATTTTGTAATTCTTCTACTTTCTTTGTAAACATTTCTGAACTATCTTCACCATAGTATTGATAATATTCTGATTTAAATAATTCAGGATAATTTGAATGAATGTACATTCCCCAACATAATGGTTTTTGTTCAAATAAATATTTTTCTTTACTTTGTTCAGATGCACTTTTTTCATATTTATAAACCGAAGGTTCTAGGGCTTGGCCCGTACCATTTTCAGAATTATCATTTTCAGAATCGGGCGAAGCCCTGGAAGACATCTCCGATGTCCCGTGCTTTTGTGTCATGTTAACATTATATGCTTCGAAATCACAATAAATAGCAAAGGGTACTTTATTTTTCAAATAATTTCTATTATATATTAAATAATCATCTTTAGGAAAAGTATTTTCAACTGCTTCATTTTGTTGGCAATTCTCCAAATGTCTATTCATTTCCTCTTTAGTTCTAAAGCTCGTCATACATTGGAGACAAGGAAAATTAGCATTATCTGAAGTTTTTGTAAATATAGAAACATCTTTACACAATATAAAATGACCCTGATAATATAATATATTCGCTTGTGCTGGTTGTTTTGTTTGTTTTAATTTTTCAAATTTATCTTTATATATTTCATGTGTTTCATCAATTTCTTTTGTAAGATTAAATGTATTTCGATGAAAAGTTTGATTTAATATTTGTAACTGATAACTATATTCTTTATCATATTGTATTTTATATTGTTGTTGACATTTTTTTAAAGATTCATTTATTTTTTGATTGGTTTCATTTTCTTCATTATTTAATTCTTTATTGTCTTCATTTAATTTTTGAATCGTTTCTATCTTATTTTGATATTTATGGCCATATTCTTGTACTAACATTTTTGTTTGTTGTTGATAATCTGTTTTACATTTTTGTAAACTTTCATTTAAATTTTGTAATTTTTGTTGATATTCTAAAGATAAAGATAAATAATCGGAATCATAATCATAATTATAATTACGTCCTTTATAATTATTATGATTAATCATTATTGGTGATAATGTTTTAACAATTTCAAATTTTTCAGTACATATTATATTTCCTTGGTAAAAAATATTATGATGCATGTAATTTCCTCTATCGTTATATACTATTTCTGATTGACATAAATTTTTATTATTCAAATAAAATTTTTTTGAATCTGAGTAAAATGGAGTAATATTACCAATAGAAACATAATTCACATTTAATTCAAAAACATTTACTTCTATTAAATTTTTATTCTTTTTATGAAACTTTATTAACCTATTATAATCATATGGAAATTCATGTAAGCCATCAGAAAGATCAAATTCATTTATATATTCTTTTTTGTCATAATGACTTAGTCTTTCTTTATGATATTCTCCAGGATGTAAATGTGCTATAATACTCCACAGAAAACAATAATCATCTTCATTTTTTATGTTGATTATTTGTGGTGAACTGAAAGGTAAAGGAATATAACTACCACCAGTATTATTTTTATATTTATCAATTAATATTTTAACAAATCTCCAACCAGATTCACGTAACTGGGCTTCAATTATACAATTTTCTAATTTAAGTATCATCGATTCAAATATGGGTTGTATATCATTTACATTATGAATTTCTTGTGAATTTGTAAAATGTCCTTGTATTATTTTTTCAGGAATTCCATCAGGTCCATTTTGTATAAAGTACTTCTACATTCATATAACATTTGAAAGATTTCTTAAATATTTTGAAAAAGTTTGTTAATACATTATAAAAAGTTTCATCGGTTTCATTATGTTCAACGGGCGAAGCCCTAGAACCTTCGGTTCGTACAGACTGATTAAATAAATATTTTATATCTGTTACCGCTTCATCGGTTCGTTCAGCTTCATCAAATTCATCTATTTCGTTAAATTCATCAGTGTCGCTAAATAAATATCTTCCATCTGGTACGGGCCAAGCCCTAGAACCTTCGGTTTGTAGGGTCTCATCTTCACTATTAAAAACTTTTTTATATTCCGAATGTGAATAATCATCAAACATTTTTTTAACTTTTATATCAGTAGGTAATGTTTCTAGATAGTTTATATAATTATTTAATTTTAATATATTTCCTTCATCAACTCGAACTACATTTTGTAAATGCAATTTACTATTTAAATGAGATTGATAACTTCTTTTCGTTTGCAACTTTTTTTTACATCAGACACAATAAAACTTGGTATTTTCCATTTTTGTATTTTTTAAAGAAAAATATTGTGTTTTAATTTTAGATATAAACATTCTAATATCAAGGTCTTGAGAGTTATTTTATTATATATTTCACGTTCTTTAGTTATTTTATTTTCTTTGTCAAATTAAGTTTTATCACATTAAGTTTTATCATATAACGTTTTATCACATTAAGTTTTATTATATAATGTTTCATAATATTAAGTTTTATCATATAACGTTTTATCAAAAGATAATTTAAATTCATTTTCACTAAATATTGATTCTTCATCATCATCATAAATTACAATTTTTGGGATTGGATACCATTCTCTTATTGGCATATCTAATTCTAAATTACATTTTTTATCTGATAATAATATAATAGAGAAAAATATTGGTCTTTGATCTCTTTTGGAAAATTTAATAACACCACCATAATCTGAATCACTTTTAGTTTTTATTAAAGATGATAAAATTTTAAATTGATTAGATGTAAATCCTAATTTAAATTTTGTAGAGCCGACACATAGTTGTCTAACACTATCTTCAACTATTCCATCATTATTATTTTCAATTGTAAGAAAATGAAATTTAGATAAATTTTGATTATATGTAGTATTAATATCATGTACATCAGTATGAGATATAAATTTTTCTTCACTTAAATTTTTGTAATTACTAATATTTTTATAATCTTTTTTACCATTTACACCATTTTCAGATGTTTCAGAATCATCATTTATATTATCATCATTATTATTATTATCATTATTATTATCATAAGATTCTTTAAGATCGGGCAAAGCCCTAGAACCTTCGGTTCGTTTATTATGATTATGATTATGGTCATTGTTAATAGTATAAGGTGTCGTCCACATATAAATTTTTTCTTGTTGAGCTAAACCATTTATGTAAGATTCTAACAAATTAATATTTAAATATAATCCTATATAAGTATCATCATCATATCTTTGGGGCATTTCTAATGTTTCTTGTTTATAAATAGTATCTCTATAATATACTGGACATAATAATTCTTCATTATGTTTTTTACTTTCTATGTGAATATTATATTGGTTTTGTTCATCACCAAATAATCTAATTTTTTCCTTTGAAACGATTTTAATTTTTTAACTAATTCTTTAATATTGATATAATTAATAATTTTATTTTCTATCCAATCCGTATTACTAATCGGTAAAACTGCTCTAATAAAACCATAAACATTATTATGACCTATTATAACCATATTTTCTTTATTTAATTCTACATATGCAACATCATTATATTTACTTACAATCTCCATAAATTTAATAAATGGATCACCTGGAAATATACAATAGTTAGTTTCTATAGAAGGTAAACCTTTTGTTTGTTCTTTAAATATTTCGGCTTGTAATTCAAATAAAATATTTACATCTATACATGGATTATTATTATTATCAAAACATTTATTTTCAAATCCCGTTGATCTCGTCGAATAAGAAGAACAGGATGATGCGGACGAATATAATTTTTTTAAATTTGGATTTTCCATTTTTTTATTTTTATTAGAAAAAAATTTATTTTTTTTATTTTTATTAGAAAAAATTTTATTTTTTTCTCATTATATAAAAAATTTTATTTTTTTATTGTTAAAAAATGATGTTACCAAATGTTGGTGGAGGTGCATATATCCCGAATAATCGTGAATTAGAAATAGAGATAGAAAATTATATCATGAAAACTGGAGACGTTTTATCTGGTCCATTGCATCTTTCTATTCTTCCGCAACAAAATACAGAGTTGACAAATAAACAATATGTTGATACACAAATCAATGACTTAAAAGAAAAATATATAAACGATGTTTTGGTTCCACTGATGAATGAATTAAAGTTGCTTAAACTTAATGACAAATCATTAAACGAAAAATTATTAAAACTTGATAAAAAGGATAGAGAGCTAGAAGCAGATATAGCAAAACTTTTTAAAAAGATTTCTGAACAATCAAAAATTTTAATATTGCTTTCTTTAAATTTAAAATCTGCTGTAATTAAAAATAAACATCAGATAAAATTATTGAAAGAACAATTAGAAGATGAAATAGAAAAACTACCTGAAAGAATTTTAAAAAATTAAAGCAGTTACAAACTACATTCCAAAAAAGTATTGATGAATTAAGTTCTAAAATTACTCAACAAATGAAAAAGATGAATAGAATAATAAATGAAGTAAACTCACTTAATCAAAAAGTTGATAAAATGAAAACTCTTAAAATCAATTTAGAAAATGAATTAAAGAAAAATTTACAAGAAAACTCTAAAGAAAATAAAGAACAGTTAGATGCTGTTAAAAGAGAATTAGATGTTCTTAAATATAAGTTAAATGCTCTTAAAGCGGCGTTGAAGATGAATCAGGAGAAAATGCAAGTTAATAGAAAAGAAATTAAAGTACATCACACGCTGCTTGACGCAATAGATAAAGTGCAACAGACAATTAATAAAGTTAGCTCGAAGTTGTTGTCCATTCACAAACGTAAATCTTGATCGACGAAGTCTTGGGTTTCTAACCTATCGGAGCGAAGCTCCTCGAGGCTTTAGCCAATCATAAACGTAAATATTAACGTAAATATTTTTCCCAAAAGTCAAATTTTTTCCTAAAAAATGCCTATAATTTATAAACACAATCTTAATCATTTTGCTTCAAATCAAAAAATTGCTCATGAACCATCTATGAAATCTGTTTACCATTATAACAATGTAGAAACAATTCAAAAAGAAGGGGATAGTGTAAACAGCGGAGCCGGTATATTTTCTGGTATTGGAAGCATCGTTAACTTGATAAAAAATAATAAAGATTTGATTACATCTGCTGCAAAAGGAGCAGCTGCGATAGGTAGTACAGCTAGTGCCATATCAAATGCCGTCAAGTCTCAAAACGAATTAAAACAACTAGAAACTATTCGTAAACTTAAGAATGATTCTGAAGAACTAAAAAAATTAAAAAAACTTTCAGAGGAAACAAAAAACAAAATTGCTAACATAGCTGTGGAGGGTAATAGTAAAAAGGGGAAGAAAACAGGCGTAGCCATAGACCGTTCAATTGAAGAAATAAGAGGCAATGGTCTAGCAAATTCTTAAATTATATTTTAGTAAAATTTTTTTAGTAAATTATTTTTAGTAAATTATTTTTAGTTAAATTTTTAGTAAAATTTTTCTGTGTATGAGAAAAACAAAAAGTCAAATTATTTTTTATAAAAATGTCTTCGCTTATCGAAAATAAATTTGAATTAGATAAACCACCAGGTGTTAGTTATAATCAAAAAAAGAATGACTATATAAGAATTGCTATGAATCCCAGATCTTCTAGTAGAGTAAATACTGGAGGAGATTTAATCTTTGAAGTTGATAATCAGCAGAGTTATATATATCTACCTGATTCATTTTTGCACTGTGAATATTCTTTATATAGTGATGCCAATGTTACAACACCATTACCAGAAACCGATAATATTGCATTAGAGAATAATTTTTTCCAAGATTATTTACACAAATGCGTTTAGATATTGCAACTCAAAATATAGAAACAATAAGTGATTCTCCAGGTGTAATTGATACAATGCTTAGATTTGTAACAATTGGTGAAAATAATAAAAAGTATGAAATCGAAGGTTGGTTTCCTGATACTAATGATGGTATAATTGTTGATGATTTAACTCACGCTGGAACAGATGCAGCAGGAATTGCGAAAGATGTAGAAAATATTGCAAATCATTTAAATAAAACAAATAATAGTGCATATAAAGAAAGACGTGAATTTAACAAGAAAAGTAAACAGACAGTAAATTGGTCATTGTCTCCATTATTCGGATATTTAGATTATGATAAAATATCATATCAATTAAAATTTAAGTTAATAATTCATCATACAACAAATAATGAATCAATCTTTTTTGGTAAGACTGGAAAAAAAGCATATTTAAAAATTGATAGACTTGAATGGTGGATAAATCATATTACTCCTAGTTTAGATGTTGAAACAGCTATTGCAAAAAGATTAAATACTAACAAACCAATTCCGGTAAATTTTCTAAAGCGTACTGCTAGTTCAGTAACTTTTTCCGAACAAAGATTTAACTGGCATTTTACTAGAACTGCGAATACTCCAAGATATTTATTACTAACTTTTCAAAAAAATGATTCTCCAAGTTTTGATAAGAACAACAATCTTTTTCATATTAATACAATTCGAAGTTTAAAAGTTTCATTAAATCAAACCCGATATCCAATTGATCCATTAAGATTCGATGATACCAATAATCAATTTATGGAAGGATATGATGCTTATAAAAATCTTTGTATAGAATTTGAAGTTAAACCACAATTAACTCCTGGAGATTGGAGACATTTATATCCTGTTTTCTGTTTCGATTTAAGTGCACAATCTGAAGATATTATCAAGACTGGTTGTGATGTAACAATTAATATTGAAAAGAAAGATTCCACAACTTCATTGATGGCTTATGGTTTATTGCTAGAAGATGTAAAATATTCTATTGAAATTCTTAATGGAAAGATGGCTAGGATAAGTTAATTAAAATTTTTTCATAACTAGAATAGATTAAAATTTTTGATAACTTAAAATTTTTCATAACTAGAATAGATTAAAAAAATTCTTAGATTAAAAATTTTTCATAACTAGAATAGATTAAAATTTTTGATAACTTAAAATTTTTTTATTAAAAATGTCGCAAGCGAAAAGTAATAATAATAAAACTGTTGAATTAAAATTACGTAATATTGTTGACAAAAAAAAGTATTGCATAAGTAAACCAATGATAGAGAATATTCAATTACAAGAAGAAAAGAATGGCGGGATTCTCCCATTAATTCCTCTAATAATAGGTGGCATAGCAGCAGCAGGAAGTGTTGCAGGTGGGACAGCTGGTATTGTCCAAGCAGTAAATAAAAATAAATCAGAGAAGGCAGCATTAGAAGAACAAAAACGTCATAACAGAGAGTTAAAGAAAGTTGCTAGGGGAGAAGGAGTAGTAGGTAATTTTATTAGTAAATTAAAATTAGTTGATGAAGGAAAACGAGTTCTTAAAAATATTCTTAACAATGTTGATGATTTAATTGAAATTAAAGAAACTAAAGATGGTTCTGGAATATATCTAAGTCCTAGTATGATTCGGTAATAACCTCAGGACCTTTGGTTCTATAGGTTAGTAACCTGAGGACCTTTGGTCCGATTAGGTAAAACATTTATTTTATCTTTTAAAATGAATTCTACAAATTCCGAAAATTTGATCAAATTAAAGATTGCTAATTTAGATTTATTGAATTATCTATTAAACAAAAATAAAAACTCAAATTGTCAGCACATTGGAGGTGACATACAAAAAACATTAGAAAACTTTCCTGGATTTATTTGGAGTAAATATTCGAAAGAAAAACATCTTCCTGGTCATTCATATACCGGTCCAGGAACTCGATTAGATATAAGACTAGATGAGAAAAATAATAATCCGAAACCAGGTGAAGAACCAATAAATAGAGTAGATGCCGCCGCTTATAGACATGATTTAGCTTATCGAAATCATGATCTAAGTTCTCGACATGCAGCTGATAAGAAGATGATTCAAGAATTAGATAGTATTCAAAATCCTACATTTAGAGAAAAAATTGAAAGAATGTTTGTTAAGACAGCTTTACCAGCTAAAATATTATTCGGTCAGGGTTTAAATGAAACGACAGCAAAGCTGTCTGAGAGCAACGCTCGAACCTACGCGTCCGAAATCCACAAGGAATACAGAAGGCCTAAATATTTATTGAAAGTAAAAGTATTTAATAAAGATGATATTTGGAGTGCTGATCTTATTCATATGCCGAATGAAAAAGATTATAAATACGCATTGACCGTTATAGATTTATATACGCGATATGCTTGGGTAAAGCCTTTAAAAAACAAAAGTGGTCTATCAGTTAAATATGCGTTTGAAGAAATCTTTAAAGAAAGTAAGAGAAAGCCAAAAAAATTTTTTGTTGATAAAGGGTCGGAATTTTATAACCGAAACGTTCAGCCACTATTTGAAACTGTTTATTCAACTGAAAACGCTGGAAAGGCTGTAGTAATAGAAAGATTCAATAGATCATTAAAAAATAAAATTTTCAAAAAATTTACTGAGCGAGGAAATCAGAAATGGTTGAAGATATTACCAGAAGTTGTAGAAGAATATAAAAATAAGATTCACTCAGGTATTGAAGAAACTCCAAAGAAGGCTTCTGACGATCCTGATTTGATACGAAAGAAAATATTCGAGAAGAATTATTCGAACGAAAATAATAATTTGAATGAGAGTAATCCGAATTTGCAGAAACTTAAGCCGAAATTTAAAATTGGTGATAGAGTTAGAATATTTAAGTATAAGAATAAATTTGAAAAGGGCTTCGTCAGATACTGGACGAAAGAGATATTTGAAGTTTGTAAAATAAACCAAACTTATCCGATTACTTACGAAATCAAAGATTTAGATGATGAAGATATCAGAGGCCGATTTTATCAAAATGAATTACAACGAAGTGATTTTTAATTATCATTATTATTGGAACTAACGTTTCGGGAATGAAATTCCCTTGTTAGGCGTAGCCATAGAACCTACGGTTCGTTCAATTCTAACATAATATCAAGAAATGGTACTCCTTTTTGTAATTTAAATAAAACATAAAGACATAATTGACCACAATAAGTAGTTCCCGGTTTTTGAATTTGAAATGTATTATAAGTTCCATTGCCAAGTAATTTTTTGACTTCGTTTGTTGGAGGCAATCCATAAGAGTCGAAATAGTAATTATCTCGATTTTTATTAAAGATACCTGCAGACCAATGTACTCCTTTTTCATCTGTTGTGTGAAGATTTGTTATGAAATTTATAGTTATTTTTGGCTTATTTTTGATCAATTGTAATTCGTCTCTCATTAGAACATGAAAATTCTTTATTCCTAATTGATTTGCGATTTTCTTTAGATCAAAATTTGTAGTTGTTTGCGTTCCATATAATTTTAAAACTCATTTATGTTGTTCATTTTATAATAAAAAAATTTCTTGCTGGTTATATATTCCACGTCTTACAAATGTCTAAGTGGGTGTAGCAGCTGTTTGTTCTTTCATACATTGTTTCCTTTCAAATGTTTGAGTGGGAGGTCACAGCTCTTTACACTGAAATACCTTTTCTTCATAAATGCGAGAAGCAGATGTTCTCTACAATTGAGTGTTCATCTGAGTGCAAAGCAGTAGCAACAACAGGAATTGTAAGAACGCCTGATGAAATGACAATTGTAAATACTCCTAAACTTATTGTTAAGAATATGTCAATTCCTTCAAATATTTTTAGTCACATGATATATTTTAAAAACCTGAAAAACGTCTAAACTCATGAATTTGAAATTCTCAACTTTTATGATTTTCGGTGTCCTGGAACGGTCATGATTTGAGCAATGAAAAATGTCATAATCACAAATTTGAGATTCTTAACTTTTATGATTTTTTCGGTGTCCTGGAACGGTCATGATTTAAGCAATGAAAAATGTCATAATCACAAATTTGAGATTCTTAACTTTTATGATTTTCGGTGTCCTAGAACGGTCATGATTTTGGGAGTAAAAATTGTAATTCTCAAATTTTGAGATTTTGAAAAATTTGAAAAATTGGGTATTTTTAAAAACGCCTAAATTTATGAATTTAGGTCTTCATAACCTGAAAAAGGGTTCAAATTCATGAATTTATGTCGTTTTTAAAAATACCATTTTTTGAAAAAATGGTACTTTTTGAATGGATTAAATTCATGTATTTAGGTCTTAAAAACCTGAAAAAGGGTTCAAATTCATGAATTTATGTCGATTTTAAAGATACTATTTTTTTGAATTTTATGGTGTCCTGGAACGGTCTAAATTCATGCATTTAGGTCTCAAAAACCTGAAATAATGACATAAATTGATAAATTTAGTCGTTTTTAAAGATACTATTTTTTGAATTTTATGGTGTCCTGGAACGGTCTAAATTCATGAATTTAGGTCTTAAAAACCTGAAATAATGACATAAATTGATAAATTTAGTCGTTTTTAAAGATACTATTTTTTTGAATTTCATGGTGTCCTGGAACGGTCTTTTGCCCATTACTAACACCAAGTATCATTCAGAGATTCAAGCCTGCAATTTTGGTGCTTGCAATGATCAAATAACGCTACACACCGGAGTATTGTATACTTCTGGAAAAACAACGGCATTTGCAAGTTTGTCTGACTGTCGAAAGAATGATGCAGCAGCTGTTTGGGATCATATGAAGCCTGTTTTCGCTTGGATTAAGGATGAAATTCCTTTAGTGAGGTCGATTCATGTTGTCTCCGATGGACCTAGCAGTCAGTATAAAAATCGCTATCACTTTTTTTATTGTCTCATGTGACATTTGAGCATGGATTTAGTGAACTAGAGTGGTCATTCACAGAATCAGGACACGGCAAAAGTGCAGCTGATGGCGTAGGTGGCAGCTTGAAAAGGTGTGCTGATCGACTGGTTGCCCAAGGTATTGATATTCTCAATGCTGAAGCCCTATACCACGCTCTGCTTGGACAAGGAACTTCTGTGAAATTGTTTCTGGTCCCCGAAGCTGATGTATCGCTTGTCTCGGATATTCTGCGAAAAAATGCATCCTTACTTGAGCATAGTGTAAAAGGAACTTCAAGTTTCCATCAAGTATTGTGTCTAAACAGACATTCAATCATTTGCAGGGAATTGAGCTGTCATCATTGCACTAACCCAAAACCATGCAACTGTCACAACAGCAAATACCACACATTCTGTAAAATAAAACGTTGTAATAAAGTTAAAGGTAAACGGAATGATAATCAGAGCCTGAAGAAAAACACGACAAAAGTTTGTGCAGGATATTCCAGCTCTACTTCGTGGTATTGTTTTGTCTGTGGAGAAGACACTATTGAGGATATGGTAAGATGCACCAGCTGCGAGGAATGGGCACACACCATGTGTGTCGGAGAAATTTCAGATGACTTTATTTGTGATCTGTGCTGCAATAAGTACTTTCCCTAATCTTGTGGTGACTCTTTAAATTGGAAGATTTGATTGGGGGCTGAATTTCGTATTGAATATTCGTTTTTTGATAAAATAACGGTTCTCATTTTAATACACCGAACATGCTGTAAAACTGCTTATATGGTAATAGACCGATGTTATTCATAGACATTATAGAGTGTATTATGTCTTTATTTAGTACTTATTGATGATAACAGCAGGTTTCTGGCAGCAACCGTCACGACGGTCAGTACCGTCACATGGCTGTCAGTACCGTTACGTTGCTGTCAGTACCGTCACGCAATCAATTATGGACGTGAAGCACTCAATAAATTGTTTCTTTATAGGTAATTGTCTATATTGTGAAAACACTTCATAAAATGGTGCTGCACCAGAAAAATCATCCTGAAAACGTCATCTTATTCACATGTTTGCACGAAGTTTTTGATGTCAAAGATAGGGAATTTTGAAAATTCGGTTAATTTATCAAATAATCAAAAAATCAGGATAACTGATATCATCCACTACATTTATATTTCAACTTGTGTGAGGCAGAAAATAGTTTACTATGAAAAAAATCGTACTTTATTTCTTTTCATGCCATTTAAATGGGACTCCTACTACGTGACGGTACTGACATTCTATTGAGTTATCTATCAATATCAGCAAATCCTGTGAAAAAAATTGGAAATGATATGATGTGCAATCATCGAATTTGCAAAATTTGGAGCATTATTGACCTTCTGGCAAATTATAGCAGTAAAATATGAAGGTTGAAAAAAAATTTACTTTTTTTTCGAATTCGACATTTTCGTGAGAATGACCCATACACTGTAGAATGATTTAATACGATTTAATGTAGAAGATTACATTGCGAAAATTCGCGCAGAATTTAGGCATGGAACAAACCCCTGCGCGGATGATAAATAGCAGTATGAAATTTTCATGCTATGAACTGCGTATGAAATTTTCATACTATGATTTGTGTACAAAAAATATTTCACTTTCATACTATGATTATAGTATGAAACATGCGTATGAATCACGCGTATGATTCATACGCATGATCATTGATCATACCCACTTATTTCCTCGCGGGTTAATCCTCAGTTTTCTGAATCTTGTATGAAAATGTTTAATCTAGTCTTAAATTCTTCCTTACTGTTGATTATATAGTCTTCCTCTTCCTTACAAGGTTAATCTGGAACCAAAATTCTTCGGATCCCACTGGAATCGGTTCTTCAACTGCCAACGGAGAATGTTCTTCGTCGTTATTAGTCGGTCTACGAACGACGTTGGACAATGGAAAGTCGAGTTGAATGTTAGACAATTGCTGTGGCTGATTGACACACAGTTGGGACTGACTGGTCATCGAATCCTCGATTGTCAAACCATTCGACTCGCTTAGGGCCAAATCTTTCACATCGGTCGATTTGAGGTTCAATTTTACAGTAGACAAACTGGTGAAGTAGTCAGCGATCTTGGACTCACTACTCGTACTTCATTCAGGACTTCATTCATCTTCAGGAAGGCGAAGATCAAATCCCAAGCCGATTGGTCCCCTTTATCTTATGTCAAACAGCTCTGCAAAAATGGTGAGTATGCTTATTCAGAGGTCAGAACACACTACTCGTAATCCAATTCTATAAAAGTTCCATCGTCCGTGGTTTCTCTACCCAGAGTGAGATGATACAGGCTCTTAAAACATGAAATCTCAGTCTCAAGCGAATAAACCTCATCATTTGGTTACACTTTCTACTTTCTTCATGCATCTTCTTTCTCCTTTCTTAGATAAATGAATGCAAGCAAACATTAGATATTCATCAGTTTTAATTGTAACTGAAGTCCGCTAGCGTGCGGATAACACAATAAAATGTAAAAATTATTTGTATATAAAAAATGTAAGATAGTCCTTAAAAGGACTCATTAAGTGTTCACTGGGCTGTACACACGTATTCTCAAAAGTTAGCACAAGAAAGAAAATATAAAAATTATAATGGACAAAACAACACTAAAACAAATATATACAAGGGATTCATCAGCAAGATTACCAAATGCTTTCGTCTCGTTTCGGGTCCTTTAACATCTTGGAGGAATAGCAGTGGCGGACCCAAGTCATAGGCGTACCCTGTAAAACAAAAATAAAATACACAGGAATAACGTTACTCAAAATACTGTGGATGCACTCAAATCATACCACATTGGACGGACAATTGTCTGCTCGAAAACAAGACAAACTTTAGCAGGAGTGAAAAATGCTTACGCAGAATTTTTCCATGCATCTTCTTAAATCACATAAGAAGATAAGTAAGTCGTCATCACCCACTCCTACCAAATGTATGGAAAATCGGTAAAATTATCGAATAATATCAATGGTTGAGGGAATCATGCCTCAAGAGGAAAGCGGTTTGACTTTCGGATTTCTCGTGGAGTATTTTCATTTTTTTTGTTTTCTGGCACACGCACACCTTGAAATCGACGGGCCAGGAATCATCACATACTCACTGGAGGCATCAAGTCATTTGGGAGAACAGCAGTCTAGTAAGTTAGTAGTAAGAGATAGCAATGAAATTGACCCGGTACAGCTTCGCACAGTTCGTAGATAGTTTTATCGTATTTGTACAAGTTTGAGCCTGCTATAATGCGTCGTAAGCCCCACGTGGATAAAATCATTCAACGTTGACGCATCATTAAGTCGAAAATGAGCGAACAAGAATGCAGCATCGCTTGCTATTAGTAGGGACAGGAATTCCTGTAACGAAAGACCTGACATCTAAGTAACAAATCTTTGCTGGGTTCGAAAATAGATTATTATTGCTCTTACGCGAGCTTGCGGACTTTATCCTTCGTCAGGCGAATTCGGAACTGATCACAAATTGTAACATCTATGCACACACGAAGCATCTTGATATCAATGAAACAGTTGAAATGCATGCAGACATCACAATGGAAGTACATGAGGACGAAGATCAAACTACAATGTAAGTGGACTGCGGCTATAAAAATAATACAAAATTTGTAAAGTCAGTAGTAATAAAACGGCGAACACTCGACCGGCGCCCCCCCTCTGGAACGACAGAGGTTGTAGTCTGTCGTGGTGTGCCGGCCAGGTTGGTCCACGTTCACAAAATGTTCGCTGACTATCCCCCCTCTAGAACGACAGAGTGTCGTGGTGGTCGTGGGCGACCGCCAGGATTTGTCTTGAGGCCATAGTGTGTGATGATTTTCGAGAAAACGACAGAGTTAGAATTTGGGACGTTTTGGGCTGTAGCTTCAAAACGAAGCATCGGATTGGAAAACGGATTTCAGATTTGGAATCAGCGTGAAATTCTCTATCAGTATGGTGAGTTTCAAGTCAATCGGAGAGAAAAAATTTTCAACATTTTTCGAAAAAACGACAGAGTTAGAATTTGGAACGTTTTGGTTTGTAGCGCCCAAACGAAGCATCGGATGGGAAAACGGAGGCCAGATTCGGATTCAGCGTGAAATTCTGCATCGGTATGGTGAATTTGAACGCAATCGGAGAGAAAAAATTTTCGCTGACGTCCCCCCCCTTTGGACAGCTAGCTTCGAACCTGGCTTCTAGTGGACGGATTTTGTCGTGCAATAGCTCGTTTGAAAGGTAAGAGTGAGACAAATTCAGTGAAAGAATCGGCTTGTTCATATCTGTCTTCGTTTAGATGTGAGACGCCATTTAAGATTTTGGGACATTGGCGAAAAACGACAGAGTTAGAATTTGGGACGTTTTGGGCTGTAGCTTCAAAACGAAGCATCGGATTGGAAAACGGATTTCAGATTTGGAATCAGCGTGAAATTCTCTATCAGTATGGTGAGTTTCAAGTCAATCGGAGAGAAAAAATTTTCAACATTTTTCGAAAAAACGACAGAGTTAGAATTTGGGACGTTTTGGTGTGTAGCGCCCAAACGAAGCATCGGATGGGAAAACGGAGGTCAGATTCGGATTCAGCGTGAAATTCTGCATCGGTATGGTGAATTTGAACGCAATCGGAGAGAAAAAATTTTCGCTGACGTCCCCCCCTCTGGACAGCTAGCTTCGATCTTGGCTTCTAGTGGACGGATTTTGTCGTGCAATAGCTCGTTTGAAAGGTAAGAGTGAGACAATATCACTGAAAGAATCGGCTTGTTCATATCTGTCTTCGTTTAGATGTGAGACGCCATTTAAGATTTTGGGACATTGGTGAAAAACGACAGAGTTAGAATTTGGGACGTTTTGGGCTGTAGCTTCAAAACGAAGCATCGGATTGGAAAACGGATTTCAGATTTGGAATCAGCGTGAAATTCTCTATCTGCATGGTGAGTTTCAAGTCAATCGGAGAGAAAAAATTTTCAACATTTTTCGAAAAAACGACAGAGTTAGAATTTGGGACGTTTTGGTGTGTAGCGCCCAAACGAAGCATCGGATGGGAAAACGGAGGCCAGATTCGGATTCAGCGTGAAATTCTGCATCGGTATGGTGAATTTGAACGCAATCGGAGAGAAAAAATTTTCGCTGACGTCCCCCCCTCTCTGGACAGCTAGCTTCGATCTTGGCTTCTAGTGGACGGATTTTGTCGTGCAATAGCTCGTTTGAAAGCTAAGAGTGAGACAATATCACTGAAAGAATCGGCTTGTTCATATCTGTCTTCGTTTAGATGTGAGACGCCATTTAAGATTTTGGGACATTGGCGAAAAACGACAGAGTTAGAATTTGGGGGTAAATCCAGATTAGATTACACTTTTTTTGTCGCAAGGGGTTTGAGTATTAGAATTTTGAAATTTTGCCCTAAAAATGTCTGTGACATCATAAGAAACTAAATTGGCATAGTGACAACCACAAGAAGTTCATGTGGCCATATACATCAGACTCGAAGAAAAAATGAAGCGTCCCTCAAGTTACACCAGGCGTCCCTCAAGTTACAATTGACGTCCCTCAAGTTACAATGTTCAATTTATTTTGCTCAGGTACCTTATTTTCGTAGAAGCTTAATCAAGATAACATCAACAGTTATTTAGATAAAAGGTTGCAGTTCTAGCACTTATTTCTGTTTGGAGGTCAGCCCACTAAATGCATCATGGTGATTTTTCGAATTTATCTGAGTTATCTGGAGCTAGCATTTTTGGAATTTGTGTTTACCTTGAAGGCAGTAATTGCTCTGCTCAGTGTTTCCTGTGATTTAGTGTTTACTTCTATGTAGAACTGTAGAACTATGATACCCAAATGGGTTCTATCTTTTTTTAATGGCCAGCATAAAAAATACAGCTTTATGGGCACTGCATGATTTGCATTTATTCACAGGCATATCGCAGGACTACAAGTTTTTTTGAAGAAAAATAAAGCAGCGATCCTGTATTCACTCGCGAATATCAATGTCAGCGAACACTTTTATCCCTCTTCTATCAATAGTTGGATCATCTAACTTTCTCACAATTTCCCAGGGAGATATCACGGAACAATCAGTTACAAGAGAATCGACGAATTCATTAAATCGTCCTCTAAACGTGTATTGCTTCAAAAAACGAACACGAAAATCCCCATTCTCAAATCTGCTGGTAATCTGAGCCGCGAAATGTTTTTTCCTGTTGTCACCCGTTTCGAGACCATGCAGCAAGTATCCAATCATCGGATTTGAGTGGGACTGCAACCACAGGAGATGAGCTTGTGGACAATTCAGAACACGTTGTGAGATCACTTCCATTTGTTTTGTCAAACGTGTCAAGTCCACCACTGCTGCAATTATTTGCGTAATTAAATGTCCTTGGATTGAAGCAACCACAAGAGGATTTGCAGTGGCAAGCCAAGTCTTTAATAAGATATCCATTTTGAGCCGACCATTTAAGGTAATGACATTTCGAAATACCTAAAATTTTGAATTTCATGCTTATGACATCGAAATGCGTTTTTGAAAGCATGAAAATATAGGCAGGCCTAAAGAAGCAATTTCTAGCGTGACACACGGGGAAAATGAAAATGACGTGTATAGGCCTATGGCCTATCTCGTGATGCATTCATGATGTCAAAATAATGAATAAAAATTCTAGAATAAGCATAGGCCCTAGATCAAATGTGATTTTATGCATAAAATCTACCAAGCTCTCAATTTTTCTTCTTTATATCAAGTTCAAGCAATTATCATTATGAAACCTCTACAGCAGAATGATTTTTTCAATAGGCCTGGTCAATGTTTGCAGTCAGAAGCTATAGGAAGAGGCTTGATAATGTAGCTTTAGGCCTACTGAATGAGCAAGACTAGAAGGCAACAACAGTTCATTTCTATTCATGTCGCTCTCTATAGATAGGCTACATGTAGGCCACGGTCGGTAAAAATGCAGCGAATCCTGCAGTTGAATTTTGATCGTCAATCATCAGAGTGAGCACTCATATCTACACAAAAAGTGACATGATAAAATATAAAATAACTCACCCTTCATGTCAGGCAAGTTTGACTTCCAATATATCTTTCTGTTGATTTCCTCTTTGGACACAGTGGTTATCAAAATATCCACATTTTTTGTCAAATCGCATAAATCTCCCAGGTTATCAATAAACTCTCCACTCGAAACATGTGAATCCCATGTTCGTTTCAAAACAGCGCCGACACCATCCGCTGCGCATTTACCGTGCTCACTCTCACTGAATACCATTCTAGAGAATCGATATGCAAAAAAATCGCAAAGTCGAGCAAGAAGCTGAACAGTAAAACGGTTACGGTACTGTGAACTAGGGCTATCAGAGAAGATGATCAATTTCTTTACATATGTCCTGTCAATCAAATCGAGAGCTTTGTGAATATGTGTCACCACTGCATCGGCTGTTTTCCGCCTGTCCGTACTTAATGTCGCAAAACATTTCGGTTCCTCATTTTGTGCATATGCTACTCCTTGGTGAATAGTAATTTGCTAATTGTAGCCGAAGTGTGCCGATTGGACTTCATTCCCAAATTTCATTGTGCAATTTTCACTGAAATCCACCATCAAACAGATTTCATCTGTTGACATCATTTGCTTCGCTAGCCTCATTTCATGATATTGGTTAGTGAAGGAGAATTGGTGATATGCATACATTTCCATTGCAGTTTCACACTTCAGAGCTAGCTTCTGGACAGAATCAGTGAGTTGAACACGCTTGGTGACTGCTACCGAGACTTCTCTGTCTTTGATTCGCTGCCATTGGACATAAGGAATTGTTGACAACGATGACAAAAATGACCCATCTTCCTCCCACTCCTTGATTGACATTCTGGACACAGGCGCGAACAGTACAACTCTGAATAAGGCGAACATACAATTTGTCGAAGATTTTCAGACATACTTGATGACTTTAGAACTTTGATATTTCGTAATGCCTGGAGGAGCAATCGAGGATTTTCACATTTTATGCACATGCATAACTGTCTGTCAGAAAGCTTGGGCTTCACAACTTGTTTTGGCTTCAATGAAAAGAACAAGGACCGAGAAATCTTTTCTGTTGAATTTTCGGACATATATTTCATGTGCAGGTCACTGATAGAAAACAGCAGATACCTCTTCTGAAAAGACTGTCCACGAATCCTAATAAACTCTTTCTTCCCTGATGCAAGTCTGGAATTATCATCACGACAATAGAAGGAAATGACTGATTGACGAATTGGATTTGACCGAGCAATGTTGATGGTAGCATTATTTATGGTCCTGCAATCTGTCTGTAGCAACTCTCTCAGATGACTCTTGGCACCAAGAAACTTTCTACTGACGTCTTTTAGCGTGCTGGCTAATTTTCTGCGTATTTGGTACTTTCTCTTTATTGACTTTATCAGGGCTAGGTGAACATTTATCATCAACTTTACTTTTTTTGAAGATTTCATGGCAATTTCTGATGAGGCATTTGGACCATCGTGATACAAAGGTAGGCCCACACTTCCACCTTGGGCTTTCAATCTCTCAATTCTCTTTTGAAATTTGCGCACTTGCTTTTGCAGTGCAATGTTTCTGTAATTTAGGAGTTTGACCTTTTCCCTCCTCTTTTTTATTTCTCGTTTTCTTGCTGCACGCCTCTTTGAATCACTGGCAGATCAGCAGAAGACGAACATGGAGATGATACTCTTGAATTTGTTGCGCTCACAGATTCTGGTTCATTTGGTTCATTTTGTAGAGATTGGTTTTTAGTTGCTCTGTACTCACTCATGTATAGTTTTCTTTTTCTTGCAAGAAGACGTTTCTGCCTAGGATCACCGTTTTCCTTGCATTTGTGATAAGATCTTAGTGCTTGCTCCCTCACCTTCATCAAACGTTCTCCGCCATTTTTCTTTAACTTTTCTCGGTATCTCCTCTTTCTCTTAAACATCTTTTGTCTATCAGGGGCCATTTTGCAGAATACAGCCAGTCGTTGTCGACCTAGCATGAACTGATGATTTCGTGAAGCAGCAAAAATCTCTTTGTCTGAGAGCCGTCCAATCACAGCTATTGCTTGTACGACGATTAGATGACGTACACACGTCGATAGCTTTTTACTTCGGAGTTCTATGTGATGCGCAGGATGTGTTTATTGTAGTCAAAGAATTTGTTTGAAAAGTGGTGACATCTTCGAAACGGAAAAATTTCTAAATGGACCTTATCAGTGGTGACATATTTTAGCAAACCCTGATCATTCACAAAAGGAGGACTCCGTTCGTGTTACGAAAGGTCTCTCAAACTAGCAAAAATTCAAGATAAATTTAGAGAATTATGTCTCAATGTTCGATAGCTCCCATCACTCTACAAAGTCAATTGTGATCGCAAAATGTGCAGAATTCAACTCACAATGCCCAAAAACTCACGAGACTAATAAAAAACACAATATATGGCTGATTTTGCTGAGGTGCTAACATAGATAGAAATGCGTAACTTGAGGGACGTCCCTCAAGTTACAATCTGTGCGTTTCTTCAATCTCTATCAAAGTGCAATGACAATTGAGAGGAACTGAATGAATAATTTAGCAGATAGCTCATTGCCATTTCCTGACATACACTTGACTGAGTTCAAACTTTTTCCAGTTGTCCGGGAACTGGTGTCCCTCAAGTTACGAATTTGTGGTGTCAAATATCCTTCATTTTACCTTAAATTCATTCTCAACATTCATTCATGAGCAATGAGACCGATTTTCTTGCGTTCCTTGCTTCATGATCATATAATAGTTTACCACAAGTAACTACTTCCATCAATATGCAGCTGCATCTTATAAAGCAAGGCGTCCCTCAAGTTACAAATTGCGCGAGTTTTTTAGCTACTATTTCCATGCGACAGCATCATAATCAATTCTGTTACCGTAGGTGAAGAGACTTTCAACTCCAATCGAATTTTTCTTTCAATTTCATTTCATGGCAAAGCTAAATGCGAGAAAAGCAATCAATTACAGAAATACTTCTGTACTCTGCGAGTCTGTCCAAGATCGCAACTTACTTCATGCGACAAGGCATTTTCGGACTTTTTTAAACCTTTACATCTCTGTGCACCAGTTATGATAAAATTACTTTTAATTTTCTACGTGACCAAGTACTATGGATCATATGAGTCACGATAGAGAGCAAATCGGATTAAATACTATTGAACTTCACTCGACTAGGCAACGGGACAGAATTTTATTAAAAAGTGTAATCTATTCTGGATTTACCCTTGGGACGTTTTGGGATGTAGCTTCAAAACGAAGCATCGGATTGGAAAACGGATTTCAGATTTGGAATCAGCGTGAAATTCTCTATCTGCATGGTGAGTTTCAAGTCAATCGGAGAGAAAAAATTTTCAACATTTTTCGAAAAAACGACAGAGTTAGAATTTGGGACGTTTTGGTGTGTAGCGCCCAAACGAAGCATCGGATGGGAAAACGGAGGCCAGATTCGGATTCAGCGTGAAATTCTGCATCGGTATGGTGAATTTGAACGCAATCGGAGAGAAAAAATTTTCGCTGACGTCCCCCCCTCTCTGGACAGCTAGCTTCGATCTTGGCTTCTAGTGGACGGATTTTGTCGTGCAATAGCTCGTTTGAAAGGTAAGAGTGAGACAAATTCAGTGAAAGAATCGGCTTGTTCATATCTGTCTTCGTTTAGATGTGAGACGCCATTTAAGATTTTGGGACATTGGTGAAAAACGACAGAGTTAGAATTTGGGACGTTTTGGGATGTAGCTTCAAAACGAAGCATCGGATTGGAAAACGGATTTCAGATTTGGAATCAGCGTGAAATTCTCTATCTGCATGGTGAGTTTCAAGTCAATCGGAGAGAAAAAATTTTCGCTGACGTCCCCCCCCTCTGGACAGCTAGCTTCGATCTTGGCTTCTAGTGGACGGATTTTGTCGTGCCATAGCTCGTTTGAAAGGTAAGAGTGAGACAAATTCAGTGAAAGAAACGGCTTGTTCATATCTGTCTTCGTTTAGATGTGAGACGCCATTTAAGATTTTGGGACATTGGTGAAAAACGACAGAGTTAGAATTTGGGACATTTTGGGATGTAGCTTCAAAACGAAGCATCGGATTGGAAAACGGATTTCAGATTTGGAATCAGCGTGAAATTCTCTATCTGCATGATGAGTTTCAAGTCAATCGGAGAGAAAAAATTTTCAACATTTTTCGAAAAAACGACAGAGTTAGAATTTGGGACGTTTTGGTGTGTAGCGCCCAAACGAAGCATCGGATGGGAAAACGGAGGCCAGATTCGGATTCAGCGTGAAATTCTGCATCGGTATGGTGAATTTGAACACAATCGGAGAGAAAAAATTTTCGCTGACGTCCCCCCCTCTGGACAGCTAGCTTCGATCTTGGCTTCTAGTGGACGGATTTTGTCGTGCAATAGCTCGTTTGAAAGGTAAGAGTGAGACAAATTCACTGAAAGAATCGGCTTGTTCATATCTGTCTTCGTTTAGATGTGAGACGCCATTTAAGATTTTGGGACATTGGTGAAAAACGACAGAGTTAGAATTTGGGACGTTTTGGGATGTAGCTTCAAAACGAAGCATCGGATTGGAAAACGGATTTCAGAATTGGAATCAGCGTGAAATTCTCTATCTGCATGATGAGTTTCAAGTCAATCGGAGAGAAAAAATTTTCAACATTTTTCGAAAAAACGACAGAGTTAGAATTTGGGACGTTTTGGTGTGTAGCGCCCAAACGAAGCATCGGATGGGAAAACGGAGGCCAGATTCGGATTCAGCGTGAAATTCTGCATCGGTATGGTGAATTTGAACGCAATCGGAGAGAAAAAATTTTCGCTGACGTCCCCCCCTCTGGACAGCTAGCTTCGATCTTGGCTTCTAGTGGACGGATTTTGTCGTGCAATAGCTCGTTTGAAAGGTAAGAGTGAGACAAATTCACTGAAAGAATCGGCTTGTTCATATCTGTCTTCGTTTAGATGTGAGACGCCATTTAAGATTTTGGGACATTGGTGAAAAACGACAGAGTTAGAATTTGGGACGTTTTGGGATGTAGCTTCAAAACGAAGCATCGGATTGGAAAACGGATTTCAGATTTGGAATCAGCGTGAAATTCTCTATCTGCATGGTGAGTTTCAAGTCAATCGGAGAGAAAAAATTTTCAACATTTTTCGAAAAAACGACAGAGTTAGAATTTGGGACGTTTTGGTGTGTAGCGCCCAAACGAAGCATCGGATGGGAAAACGGAGGCCAGATTCGGATTCAGCGTGAAATTCTGCATCGGTATGGTGAATTTGAACGCAATCGGAGAGAAAAAATTTTCGCTGACGTCCCCCCCTCTGGACAGCTAGCTTCGATCTTGGCTTCTAGTGGACGGATTTTGTCGTGCAATAGCTCGTTTGAAAGGTAAGAGTGAGACAAATTCACTGAAAGAATCGGCTTGTTCATATCTGTCTTCGTTTAGATGTGAGACGCCATTTAAGATTTTGGGACATTGGTGAAAAACGACAGAGTTAGAATTTGGGACGTTTTGGGATGTAGCTTCAAAACGAAGCATCGGATTGGAAAACGGATTTCAGATTTGGAATCAGCGTGAAATTCTCTATCTGCATGGTGAGTTTCAAGTCAATCGGAGAGAAAAAATTTTCAACATTTTTCGAAAAAACGACAGAGTTAGAATTTGGGACGTTTTGGTGTGTAGCGCCCAAACGAAGCATCGGATGGGAAAACGGAGGCCAGATTCGGATTCAGCGTGAAATTCTGCATCGGTATGGTGAATTTGAACGCAATCGGAGAGAAAAAATTTTCGCTGACGTCCCCCCCTCTGGACAGCTAGCTTCGATCTTGGCTTCTAGTGGACGGATTTTGTCGTGCAATAGCTCGTTTGAAAGGTAAGAGTGAGACAAATTCAGTGAAAGAATCGGCTTGTTCATATCTGTCTTCGTTTAGATGTGAGACGCCATTTAAGATTTTGGGACATTGGTGAAAAACGACAGAGTTAGAATTTGGGACGTTTTGGGATGTAGCTTCAAAACGAAGCATCGGATTGGAAAACGGATTTCAGATTTGGAATCAGCGTGAAATTCTCTATCTGCATGGTGAGTTTCAAGTCAATCGGAGAGAAAAAATTTTCAACATTTTTCGAAAAAACGACAGAGTTAGAATTTGGGACGTTTTGGTGTGTAGCGCCCAAACGAAGCATCGGATGGGAAAACGGAGGCCAGATTCGGATTCAGCGTGAAATTCTGCATCGGTATGGTGAATTTGAACGCAATCGGAGAGAAAAAATTTTCGCTGACGTCCCCCCCTCTGGACAGCTAGCTTCGATCTTGGCTTCTAGTGGACGGATTTTGTCGTGCAATAGCTCGTTTGAAAGGTAAGAGTGAGACAAATTCACTGAAAGAATCGGCTTGTTCATATCTGTCTTCGTTTAGATGTGAGACGCCATTTAAGATTTTGGGACATTGGTGAAAAACGACAGAGTTAGAATTTGGGACGTTTTGGGATGTAGCTTCAAAACGAAGCATCGGATTGGAAAACGGATTTCAGATTTGGAATCAGCGTGAAATTCTCTATCTGCATGGTGAGTTTCAAGTCAATCGGAGAGAAAAATTTTTCAACATTTTTCGAAAAAACGACAGAGTTAGAATTTGGGACGTTTTGGTGTGTAGCGCCCAAACGAAGCATCGGATGGGAAAACGGAGGCCAGATTCGGATTCAGCGTGAAATTCTGCATCGGTATGGTGAATTTGAACGCAATCGGAGAGAAAAAATTTTCGCTGACGTCCCCCCCTCTGGACAGCTAGCTTCGATCTTGGCTTCTAGTGGACGGATTTTGTCGTGCAATAGCTCGTTTGAAAGGTAAGAGTGAGACAAATTCACTGAAAGACTCGGCTTGTTCATATCTGTCTTCGTTTAGATGTGAGACGCCATTTAAGATTTTGGGACATTGGCGAAAAACGACAGAGTTAGAATTTGGGAC
>CAJQUW010002704.1:0-10457 GCA_907163375.1 Prostheceraeus crozeri | reverse complement strand
GTGTGTGACGTTAGGCGGAACACACTCCAGCGGAACAATTTTTTATTATAGCTTAATTCTAATCGAAACAGTACTGCTAGTTTGTCAATTTCAGCCTCCTGATTACGAATCTTGAGCTCAGATTTCACAAAATTCACAGTCGCTTGTGAGAAATTCAAGTTTAAAGACAAAAGTGGTCCCGACTTGTGAAGTTAGCGGAAACCATCCAGCAGAAACCAAATTGCTAGAGTCTCGCTGATTGACGCCAGTAAAATCAATTTCTTTTGGTCACTTACACGATCAATTTTGTTGTGCTGATCACGAATATGTGCCTCATTTTTTCAAAAGAACAGTGCAAGATTTCACCCGTAAATCTGAATTTCACTTTTCTGCAAGCTGATTGTGAAGTTAGCGGAACCATTTTTTCCAATACAAAAGAATTTCTCAGCGAAAATCCATCCTCTCCAACTAATTTTGAAGCACCTAATCACAAATCTGTAATCAGATTTGCAAAACTCGCCCGCATTGCAGAGATATTTCCTCTAATCTGGGTCCGCTGTGAAGTGCCCGGAACCACCTACTGGCATTAAAATTTCAAATTCTAATTTTTGCACAGAATTCACTGCAATAGACATACTAAGGAGAAATGGAATTGCTTCACTGATCACGGTTTGCCGTCCGATTTCACGGGAGAATAAGTACTTGCGAGAAAAATGGATTTTACGGTTTTCATGGGACTTTTCTGCAAGCTGATTGTGAAGTTAGCGGAAACCATTTTTTTAAATACAAAAGAATTTCTCAGCGAAATCCATCCTCATCCAACTAATTTGAAGCTCCTAATCACAAATCTGTAATCAGATTTGCAAAACTCGCCACATTGCAGACGATAATTCCTCTATCTGGGTCCGCTATGAAGTGCCCGGAACCACCTACTTGGCATTAAAATTTCAAATTCTAATTTTTGCACAGAATCACTGCAATAGACATACCAAGAGAATGGAATAGCTTCACTGATCACGGTTTGCCGTCCGATTTCATCGGGAGAAAAAGTACTTGTCCGAAAAAAAATTGATTTTACAGTTTTCAAGGATTTTCATCGGAATCTCAGAAAAAATCCAACCCTCTCCAGATCAGCCGAACCATCATTTATTACAGCACAATTCTATTGCACCATCACAATGTGTAATTACCTCTTGTGCGCTTTCCTTCTCGGTGCATGCTGTTGTGCCTCTGAAGTCATTAGATGTTTGAAGAAGACGGTTTACAAGTGTTCGTCCATCGGAACGCTGGTATTACGAGGTTAATTAATTGGTAAATTACGAGGTTAGTTTAAAGAAAAAACTTTCATGTTGTCCTAAAAAGGATTCAGAATCGCTTCATTGTTGAAAGATTGCAATTCTTTGTAGCTTATTGTGCATATTAATTCATTTCGTATCAAAAAATCATAAAGTCTTAGTAGGATTAAACATTTTTCGGTTCCATGCTGTCAAATCTCTGCAGCGGATTGGTAATTATTAGTTGCATAATATCCTGAGGTGATAAAAGATAAGAAACTTGCTAATAAGTGCGATTCTTGCATTATGAAAAAATCACGTGTGTGAAGTTGGCGCAACCAACTCAGCGCAACACCATTTTCTGTTTATTTACTGTGCCACTCCCAACAATCACATAATACACGAATATTCACGCCTCCTTTGGCCAGAAAACGCAATTCAAATTTTCAAATTGGTTGCGCTGTGAAGTTGGCGCAATCATTTTTTCTGACTTTCATAAATTTAGCGCATCAAGCAACCAAAACTCATAACAAACGATGAGAATATAAACCATGCCTAATTATGTGCCACGCAAAAAAATTACTAAAAATAATCGATCTTCATGGAAAAATCAAGTTTCAAAATTTTAAATCACCGAAGTGTGAAGTTGGCGCAACCATAATTTGAAATCAAAATTACTCAGCACACAGGCAGTTATGCTTCACATAAATAGTACCAGCAGGATGTGCCAGGTCAACATTCATCAGAATCAATCAAACAAAAGCAGTCTTTTCACCAGCTCCTAAAAGAAAACATATAAACATCAAATCACATGACAAAGCTTATAATAAAATATTGCACAACCCGCGCAACCATTTTTCATTTCGAGTGTGCCACTCCTGCTATTTATTTGATGTGAAACGGCGTTTGAGCAGAGTAATTTCAACTTGAAAAGTGGTTGCGCTGGAATTATTGTGTGATGTAGTTGAAAACTTTGAATTGAGTTTTCCGAGTGAAGGAGGCCGACCCGAATTTAGTAATACTGATGCGTTGGGCACATAGTCAGCGACCCAAATTGTTACCTAGAAACATGCATTTCAGGAGTGGCACACTCGAAATGAAAAATGGTTTTGCGTTCGGGTTGTGCAATATTTTTATTATAAGCTTTGTCATGTGATTTGTGATTGTTTAATGTTTTCTTTTAGAGCGGGTGAAAAAAGACCAGCTTTTGTTTGATTGATTCTGAGAATGTTGAACCTGGCACATCCCGCTAGGTACTATTTATGTGAAGCTTAAACTGCCTGTTGTGCTCCGAGTAATTTTGATTTCAAATTTGGTTTGCGTCCAACTTCACACTTCGGTGAAATAAAATTTTGAAAACTTGATTTTTCCATGAAAGATCGATTATTTTTAGTAATTTTGTGCCGTTGGCACATAATTAGGCATGGATATTTCATCGTTTGTTATGGACGTTTTGTTGCTTGATGCGCTAAATTTATTGGAAAGTCAGAAAAATTGGTTGCGCCAACTTCACAGCGCAACCCAATTTGGAAATTTGAATTGCTCGTTTTTCTGGCCCAAAGGAGGCTGAATTTTCGTGTTTATGTGATTTTTGGGAGTGGCACAGTAAATAACAAAAAATGGTTGCGCTGAGTGGTTGCGCGCCAACTTCTACACACGTGATTTTTTCATAATGCAAGAATCGCACTTATTAGCAAGTTTCTTATCTTTTATCACCTCAGGATATTATGCAACTAATGAATTACCCAATCCGCTGCAGAGATTTGACAGCATGGAACCGAAAAATGTTATCCTACTAAGGACTTTATGATTTTTGATACGAAATGAATTAATATGCACAATAGCTACAAAGAATTGCTAATCTTTTCAACAATGAAGCGATTCGGAATCCTTTTTAGGAACAACATGAAAGTTTTTCTTTAACTAACCTCGTAATTACCAATTAATTAACCTCGCTAATACCAGCGTTTCCGATGGACGAACACTTGTTAAACCGTCTTCTTCAAACATCTAATGACTTCAGAGGCACAAACAGCAATTGCACCGAGAAGGAAAGCGCACAAGAGGTAATTACACATTGTGGATGGTGGCAATATGGAATTGTGCTGTAATAAATGATGGTTCGGCTGATCTGGAGAGGGGGTTGTGGATTTTTTCTGAGATTCCGATGAAATCCTTGAAAACTGTAAAATCAATTTTTTTCGGCTAGTACTTATTCTCCCGTGAAAATCGGACGGCAATAACCCCCGGTGATCAGTTTAATAGGCAATTCCATTCTCTTGGTATGTCTATTGCAGTGATTCTGTGCAAAAAATTAGAATTTGAATATTTAAATGCCAGGTAGGTGGTTCCGGGCACTTCATCAGCGGACCCAGATAGAGGAATATCTCTGCAATGCGGGGCGAGTTTTGCAAATCTGATTACAGATTTGTGATTAGGAGCTTCAAATTAGTTGGAGAGGATGGATTTCGCTGAGAAATTCTTTGTATTAAAAAATGGTTCCGCTAACTTCACAATCAGCTTGCAGAAAAGTCCATGAAAACCGTTAAAATCATTTTTTTCTCGGCAAGTACTTATTCTCCCGTGAAAATCGGACGGCAAAACCGTGATCAGTGAAGCAATTCCATTCTCTTGGTATGTCTATTGCAGTGATTCTGTGCAAAAATTAGAATTTGAAATTTTAATGCTCAGTAGGTGGTTCCGGGCACTTCACAGCGGACCCAGATAGAGGAATATCTCTGCAATGCGGGCGAGTCTCGAGTTGCAAAATCTGGAATTTTACAGATTTGTGATTAGGAGCTTCAAATTTAGTTGGATGAGGATGGATTTTACGCTGAGAAATTCTTTGTATTGAAAAATGGTTCCGCTAACTTCACAATCAGCTTGCAGAAAAGTGAAATTCAGATTTACGGGTGAAATCTGCACTGTTTTGAAAAATGAGGCACATATTCGTGATCAGCACAACAAAATTGATCGGGTAGTGACCAAAAGAAATTGATTTACTGCGTCAATCAGCGAGACTCAGCAATTGGTTCTGCTGGATGGTTCCGCTAACTTCACAGCGGGACCACTTTTGTCTTTAAACTTGAATTTCTCAAAAGCGACTGTGAATTTGTGAAATCTGAGCTCAGATTCGTAATCAGGAGGCTGAAATTGACAAACTAGCAGCTGTTTCGAATAGAATTAAGCTATAATAAAAAATGGTTCCGCTGAGTGGTTCCGCTAACTTCACACACGTAAAATTTCGACTTTTTCAGACACCTTGCATTATTTTTTGAGATCCGGGAATTACACACACACAGCACACTCCTGCGCATATGCAGCAGGAGTCATATCTATTCATGTTTAATCACAAGTTCAATTTGCGCCCTACTCAGAACATCTGCATCGATGAATCTCAAGCATAAAGGTCGACTTTCAATGCAGGTTTGTTTGCCTACTACACGAGCGAGAGTCGGACTGAAAACGTTAAATGTGGCCGATAATAATGGATGCATGTTGCACAGCTCCTTATACTGCGGAAAACAGAATTTGAATTTTAGAGTAGAGCTCATAGGACACCGTACTGACTTCTCCAAAAGCGAAAAAATCGTTTATCTTCTTGTCAAAAGCTTCTTTACCTGATCGTGGATCCATCACTTTGGGATTGCATCATGCACTGTAAAATCGCTGTGGTTGCGAAAAAGTTACATACCACTAATATATACCAAAATCTCACATGCAATTTGAAAACTAAACATTTGATGCGAGATTCTCGTATGTTTACAGAGATCTGGTATGCTTTTCATACGAAGCTCACTTGCTTTCGTAGGTGATTGGTATGTAGCGATACGAACTATTCTACCTGTGATTGGCTGGTCTACGATAAAATACGAGTTGTTGGTATGTTTCATATACGAGATCCTATGCAAAAGTCCGTCCTTATTCGTATGCTTTTCGTATGTAGAGCTTTAAGTTCACCAGCAAACAAACTGCTATAAATTTTACATACTCCTTTCAAATAACTTCTGTTCCAGCAATATCAGTCACATGATGGACTAGGTGGTATTTAGAGTTATTTGATCTAGACTCGATTTAGTGCTCGAATAATTTATTACCAGTCATGTCCATCGTTCGCTACTTGCCCGTAACATTCACACGATCTCATCAATGTACCCCCTCAAACTCCTATGAACTAAGTTCTCGGACATCATTTCAATTAATAAAACGATAACTTATAGAGCCACCATGTTGACTTATATTATCTTAAACATAACTCTATATATTGCTTTCATCAATCTATAATGTGTTTTTATTTCGGATTGATACCATACGCTTTATTTCACAAAAATTACATAGTGTATAAAAAGTTTGATGGTTGTATTGGCATATTGAGTTATTTGTTATTGTAAGTTTGACTCTGAACATGTCATTATCTTACTACTTACAAAACAGTCGTAAGTTTGGGGGGGGCCATGCAACTTTATAGCAATCTTTACTAAACTAAACTGACAAAAGGCCTCAAGTCATACGAAAAGCATACAAATAGATGCAAAATTATACCAAATAAATATTTTGGGTGTGCATCCTTCTTATGTGATTGGCATCAAGCGGATTTTACAGTGTGAATATTGATAACGCGACATAACTAAGCGCTCTCGGCTTTGTGACCTATCTCATAAATCGAACTTCATCGGTGTTCGCGGTTGGCTGTTCGAAATGAATTAGGACTAATACCAGTGGAATTGCGCGAGTGAAGGAGCCATATTACCAGTATCTTCCACATTCGAGCTGATCGAAAACGATGTATTGGCCATCAAATGCTCACAGGCTCACGGGGAGGACGTGTCCCTACCTTCCACAGTGCTGTCGATAAAGCGGGTGCTATTCAAAGCAAAGGCATATTAGTCCGAGAGCTAGCGCGAAGTTGTGCACGGAACGATGGTAGTACATATAAAACTTTCACATAGCATTAAGTACACCTCTAACCTACTGGCAAAAACGTTCGCGTCTGCCGGATCAGATCATTTGCTTTTTAGAAAATAGTACGAGGATAACAAAAAATCCTATGCATTGCCAGTAGGCCAAACATTGTGACCATTTAAGGTTGTTGACTCTTCGTTTTCGAATTTTTGCTCATTAAAAGTTACACAAATTGGTATTTTGTTGAACTGGTTATTATTAGAAATCATCTACAGATCATGATCCTTTCAATGGAGTTATCATTCAGTGACAGAGGATGAAGTTAAAGTGTACAAACAGACACTTTTTCGTTAAACGTATATCAACAATTTTCCTGTTTTTTTTTTTTTTTTTTTGTTTTTTTTTTTCGTTTTTTTTTTTTTTTTTGTTTCTTGTTTTGTTTTTGTTTTTGCTTTTTATTTTTTATTTTTTTCTTTTTTTTTTTTTTTTGTTTTTTTGTTTCTTATTTTTTGTTTTTTTTATTTTTTCTATTTTCTTTTTTTTTTTTTTTTTTTTTTTTTTTTTTGTTTTCTTTTTTGCTTTTTTGTTTTTTTTATTTTTTTTTTTCGTTTTTTCTTTTTATTTTTTTTTTTTTTATTTTCACTTTTTTTTTTTCTCTTTTTTTTGCTTTTTTTTTTATTTTGTTTTTTTTTTTTTATATATTTTCTTTATATTTTTTTTTTTTTTTCTTTTTTTTTTTTTTATTTTTTGTCTTTTTTTTTTTTTCTTTTTTTTTTATTGTGTGTATTGCTCTTTTTTTTTTTTTTCATTTTTTTGTTTTTTCTCTTTTTGTTTTTTTTTTGTATTTTTTTTGGTTTATTTTATTTAATTTTGCGTTTAGAAAATTTCTATATTAAAATTTGCAGTTACACCAAACGAAAAGTGTCTGTTTAGGTACACTTCTACTTCATTTCCTCTGTCATCTGAATGATAAATCTCATATTGAAAGGATCATGATCTGATAGATGATTTCTATAATAACCAGTTCAACACAAAATACCAATTGTTGTAACTTTTATGAGCAAAAATTCGAAAAAAACGGAAAAGTCAATCACACCTTAAATGTCACAATTTTATCTTTGGACAATTTACATAAGGCATTGTGTTATCCCTCTCTATTTCTGACTAAGCAAATGATCTGATCCGGCAGTATAGAACGCGAAGTTTTGCAGTAGGTTAGAGGTGCACTATGCTATGTGAAAGTTTTATTGTACTACCTCGTTCCCTGCACAACTTCACGCACTACGCTCTCCGGGACTATATCTTCCAGGAGGGAGGAATCAGAAATATGAAAAGCCTTCTAACAATTCACTCGCAATATGGATTCTGGGATATTGGATTCTAACAAACAACTTCATTATCTCTCATAGTAGTATCACAGCCGATCGACGTAGTCACATTTGGTTCGGTCATGAGGAGTGCTGTCAAACCAATTCCTCAATTGCGTATGGTGACCTGTCGCTGTGATGTAAAACTCCACACCACGATGATTAGGATCTTCGCTGGCTCACCACCGTCTGTCCCAGCTGATGTTGATGTATCAATCGACGTAAAGAGTTTTGATGTACGAGCGAGGACTTTTCAGGTCGACGCAGCCTTAACGATAAGCTCACCTCTGACTTTCGGGGCAAATGCGATGAGGACTTTATAGGAACAACGTCTTATTCTTTCAGAACATTAGGAACTCCGCGATGTGGTCGAATTGCTGCGTGACCAACGTTCTCCTTTCCATAGGAGAAAATTGTAGCAAGCAATAGGCGGCCGAACTCTGGGAGAAGAGAAATTAGTCCACTAATAGATGATATCCTTTATCAATCAATGGAAGGACAGGAAGTGCAACCAAGTCTTTTCACTGAATGGGAATTCTTTGACCTGCTCCGGTTAAGGTCTGACATTAAAGCGGTCATTCTCTGCTCTTCCTGCTGCGATATGAATATTCCAATGTGTAGCGGGTGTGCTGCATCCACTACAAGCCAAGTGGGAATAGAATCCAATACCGTGCACCGTTTTTTGAGGGTATATAAATTCGGAAACTGAGAGTCGGCCCTTATAAAGTAAAAGACTCTCGTTCGATGCATATCTCGTTAGAAGTGAATTATACGTACTTTTGCACTTTATCTTGAACGTATTAAAGGATAAGGATCGAATTTTTGTGAGATTTGTAATCATTTTATCTAAGTTGTTGTACATCACAAAAACCGTAGGTAGCGCAGAATTTCTTCAAAGCCTATTTCTAGGGTTTAGACAGCGGGAGGTTATGAAGAAGGAAATTGCTCCGAATAAATCAAATACCTGAGACCACAATATTTTCTCATTTCGGGCCGTGTGATCTAGTAGTCGGGAGCTAGCGTGAAGTTGTGCAGGGAACGAGGTAGACTACATAAAACTTTCACATAGCATAGTACACTCAACCTACTGCAAAACTTCGCGTCTGGCCGGAATCAGATCATTTGCTTTTCAGAAAAATAGAGAAGACTAACCATCAATCCGTATGTATTCTTCCAATGGGTTTAAAAAATTGTGACATTTAAGGTGTTGAGTCCATTTTTTTCCGAATGGGTTGCTCTAAAAGTTACACAACCTGGTATCTTTTGATTGAGTGGTTATTATAAGAATGCATCTACAGATCATGATTCTTTCATATATGAGTTATCATTCAGTGACCAGAGGATGAAGATAAAAGTGTTACAAACAGGACACTTTTTCGTTTTATAAAGTATATCAACAATTTTCCTGAAATTTCTATGTTAAAATTTGCAGTTACACCAAATGAACTGAAATGCATGAAATCGGTACATTTCTTAAAATTTAATTCAATGTAAAGCAACGATAGGATTCATCAGATGCTCACTTTTTGACAATTGTACTGCATCACTTAAACACAAGGAACTGCAGAATGTTAGATGGACAAAAGCTCAAATCAATTCAAACATACTTTTGTTAATGTCGCAATAAGAATGAAAAGCTCTTCATTTGGTTGATATAATCCACCCATCAGTTTTAGATATTATCTCCCTATTATGGATCAAACTCAGTTGCTCCTAGACGTTTCATTGGTTACTTTTTCCTCATAAAGTTACACAAAAAAACCGTTGGTGATCTATTTTACTATCAATTTGAATTTTAGTTAGTAAATGTTTTGTAATCATTTAGATCAATTCATCTTTTCAGAAGTCTCATAATTAGATTAAAACTTTCCAGTCTTTCTAAATCATTCCATCTTAACCAGAGAGTGATACCATGGGCCAGCATAATGTGAATGAATCTTTCAGGTAAAGTACGGAATAATTTATGAATACGAATTAAGGGACAAATTAAGGTATGTTTTGATTTTATGGACAAGGTTGGTTTTCGTCAAAGTTTTTCCTTCCTATGTCTTGACAATCGTTTTTATTGAATTGTTCAGGAAAAGTTTCGAACATGAACATTTATTTCAATAACTTAGCGATTCAGGCCAGATCTGATACGAGTCTCTGTTTAAAATTCATAGCTGGGGAAAATCAATGATGGCTTTTGCAATCGTCGAGATGTAGGTGCCTTCTAGCTATCTGCTGAGGCGATCTGAGTTTCCGGTGATATGACTCAGTAATGTCAAAAAAACCGCCTTGATCTCTAGGAGGAGGAGCGGATGCTACTGAAATTCGGCTTTATCGCATTCAGTTGATATACAGTTGCTTTGAAAATTTTGGGTTGGGTTTGCAAAAGAACACTTTTATTTATTATTAAAGAATATGCTCTTTAGAAGTACTTTTACAATAACTAAACACTGAATGTCTTTAGAAAGTGCCTTCTGCCAATTCTATACTGTGACTTTGCTATTTTTCCCCTGGTGCAACCCTAATGAAGGTCAAAATTAAAGTACCCCAACTTTTTATCTCTAAATCATAAGTATTCATATACACATATTACCAGAATAAATATCATTCCATTCATTCAAAATAGTTCTTAGTCATTACTCTGCCGTACGGTTATGATGATGGCAATATATTCAAAGTAGATAATTTCTCACTACTCATTCGCCCTGTTTTTTGGTAGAACATTGTTCAAAAGTCGGAGAACAGGACACACCATAATCAAAAAATGTAGAGGAAAATAAGTGTTCAGTGGTATTTTATAAATGAATTATCGTTTTTTGAACGTCATTGTCGCCGAACTGCATTTAGGTTGTCGATCAAAAATATGTTACTTTTCGGTGTACTTTATATATGTGCCCATTGTCGATAATCGGGTTAACCTTTGCAAAGGTCGTAAGCATTAACACGT
>CAJQUW010002703.1:0-197149 GCA_907163375.1 Prostheceraeus crozeri | reverse complement strand
TGACAGCCAGACCACCCTTGCAAATTTACAATAATGTAGAAAATATCGACTTGCTGTCCCAACATAAATATTTGCACTCTGACAGATTATTTGACATACTGTATTCAAACTTTTTGGCTGTGTCAATTTATAAGTCGTTGTGAAATGCAAAAGTTATATTCTGTCATTTTCTTCATTGAAATTTTTTAGTGTAAATAGACAGTGGCTATTACGGAGTTTTCCACTTGATGCACAATGATCAACTAATTTGATGCACATGAGCTTGAAACTATAAACTACGAGTATAATGAAAAAAATTCACAATTTGAATGTAATTTATCTCAATTGTTAGGGCATAAAATGAACAGCACCGTAATAAGCATATGAATAAAATCTGTTTGTGGAGGTAGGCCCAAATAGACCTACTTTCAAACTGTCGGAGGCATTGAGCTTTTGGCCAAAATTGGAGAAAAGTAAATTGTTTTGCAAATCGTTTCTGTTATAAAATTTCTGTGACTCTAGACTGCGTATTTATCAATTAATCAGAGATAATACAGACCCATTCGGTAGTGCTCAGTAGACGCAAAAGATTCGTGATAGACATGGGTTGCGCATGAGGTTTTGGCATAATTCATTTAGAAAATCATTCATGTGGCTGCAGAAGAAAGCAGGAGATAAACTATCTCCTTGTAGAAATCCGCATTCTAGTGAAAGTTCGTCTCTTTCTTCTCCGTTAAACAAAACTTTGTAGATTTTGGCTCTAATAATGTTTTTCATTAATGACAAAAAATTGCCGTTAGGTATAATATGCTTCAGTTTCATCTAATAATCTGCTGTTTTGAATAGAATCGAAAGCTTTCGAAAGATCAACAAAGCATATGTATAGAAGCTTTTTATCATTCTTGTATATGTGAACTATTTCTTTTAAGGCCCATACATTATCAATTGTAGAGTGTCCATTACTAATCCGGTTTGTGTTTCGTGCAATATTTCATTTTTTTCAATCCAATCATTTAATCTGTCATTTAATACTCTTGTCTGTAATTTTTCTACACAAGAAGATAAATTAACACATCGATAAGAGCTAACATCATTTTTGTCACCTCCTTAAAAATTTGGGTGATTCAGCTAAAGTGCCAAGGGGTGCCGTGGTGTTAAGTCAAAATCTTATTAAAAAGACCATGTATGATTCGTATTTTTGTATTTGATTAGGATCAGTTTTCAACATTTCATAAGCAATTTCGTGTGGGCCACTAGATTTTGAGTCTTTTGACATTTAATTGCTTGCTTTTATTAATCAATTTCTATGTCATTTATCCTCATCATTAGATCTCGTTATTTGTTGTTCATTTAGTCGCATTTACTTTATTTTTCATTTTTCTATTTTTATACGTCAATTAAGATCTCTCTTGGTTTGTAATAGTATATTCAAATTTTGCTCAGTGATTTTTTTTATAGGTTTGAAAATTTTTCTTATAGGCTTTTCTGAGGCGTCAAATGTCTTTAGAGTCAGTCGTATGTCTACTGAAATTCGCTGCTCTATGCAGAGATTCCTTGTTAATATCAATTAATTTGTTATATATTTCCGATTTACTAAATTGCTTATCTTTTGCCTCTTTCAACAAATTTGAACTTTTATCTGAGACATCTTGGAAATATTTTCCATTATCATATATTTTTGTCCATTTAAAGGGGACGATATGTTTAGCGTGATTTGTTTGTATTTTGTTTTTATTTTGGTGACCTAGGTACTGAATAAAGATGAGCGATCCTACCCGAAATCCTACCCGAACCCTATCCGACCCGGGTCGGGTAGTACTATCTCTTTTATCTAAAACCCGAAATAACCCGAACTCGGGTTTTTTTTTCGGGTTGCAGCATACAAATTTGAAGAATGTTTAGAACTTAAGAAAATATTTTCTGTGAAGTTAGCACTGTTTCATGTGTACCTGTAGTTTAATGAAGTTTTTCAAGAAATTGTGGCTTATCACATTATTCTCATTGTGAATTATTGATCTGATAAAATACTTTGCGCTACACATTTTGCTTCTAAAACAGCAAAAGATCAATATCAAATTAATTGAATCTGTTCTTGTGGTCCCTAAAGGCCTCATTCTCATAATGACTTGTAGATCGTGGCCCGCAGGATGGACGGAAAGAAATGAAATTTAATTTGAGAGAAGCTTTACATAGGAACGGAAGCTTAACTATACATCAAATATTATATAATTGAAATTTTAGCATCTATCTGCAGAATAATGTTGTTACATGTAGTGATGCAGCTCAGCTGCTCGGACCTTGACATCTTCATTAACATTGAGAGTCAAAGTGTCTCAATCAGAGTTTTGAAGGAGTATGCTGCAACACCTATAATATATCGCGAAGCAGTCGATTTTTTGTAAAGATTCCGAATTTTGTCATGTATTGTAGATTATATTAATTTCGTGGGTAATTGTGCTACGTATTTGATATTTGTTTGAATACTTTATTAGCCTAGAGAAAATAATATACTTACTACTGCGTATTTTAATAAAATGCTAAAATAATACTACTAAGAAGCTAGACTACCGCCCGCTATCAAATTAGGATCAAGCATTAGCTTTATGTATAGAAATGTATCTGATTTTTCGAATATAGTCGGGTCGGGTCGGGTTCTGAAACTTTTTGTCGGGTTCGGATCAGACATTTGTACTCAATCCGACATCGGGTTTGGGTCGGGTTCGGGTTGAAATTTCGTTCGACTCGGGTATCCCAATTTTTGGAACACGACCCGACGCTCATCTTTAGTACTGAAGCTTTCAGAGCTACCTTTATTTCTATTTTTAACGGTCTGCGCTCAGCAAATGTTTTGGGTTCCAACATTTGAAAGTTTTCTAAATGTCGTAGCATAGAATGATAAAATAATCAATAGTCAAAAGTCAAAACGTTTATTTCCAACTTGGAGGGTTTTATAAATAGTTTTGTTTTAGAGTCTGGAAAATGCATGCTGACCATTTTCATATCTACCATTAACTATTATGAGCGAAGTGTCATTACAAAAATCAATCAGTTCTCGCCCTTGTTTATTCACAATCAAGTCTTCTGAATTTCTTGGTGAGAGAGTTAGGTGCATATTATCATATAATTTGCCAATTCTACTCTTAATATCCCAACATAATTACATGTTTCATTTTGAATTTTTCTATATAACTTTTATCTTATAGAGTTAGTCTTTGTCAGCATATTTCGATTCTGTACTTTCTCGGTAGCAAAAAATGATGAATATTTCTTTTATGTCTTTCCACTCTGTATTTAATGCTTTTATAATTATCACATCACCATTGTCTGTTGCTAATTTTTCTGCTATTATGTTATGACTTCTGATATATAAATTAATCCCTTTGATTTGCCGCTCAAGATTATTTTTAGCTTTAGGTTACTAATTGTTTCAATTAGATCGCATTCATTTATTGGTAAACTATTATATCAAGTCATGTACGTTTCAGTGAAGCATATTACATCTGTATCATATGCATCTTTTATCTTATCGATGTTGGTTTGCAGGTTGGTTTGTGACTGGGGATGCTGTACACATTCTGAAATGAGTTTGAAAAAGTTTATGAAATAGCAGACCAATATGCAACCGTCTTCTGATGTCAGTCCGTCTCCCTCTTCCTCTAGACCCAAACACGCACACAAGATCATCCCTGTGGGAACGAATCTTGCGAAAAACTGGCGAATGTCAGCTGCAGAATATCATGCTAAAGTTCAGTCATATTTGCGGGATATTCGCTGGCGAAGTTCGCCGGCGACAATTCGCGCTCTATATGTCACCTTTTACTTTTGACTTTCTCTCTTGTTTTCTTTAGTAATCCGCCTCTACAGTCGAGGCTCTATTCTCTCCCTCACCTCCTCACTATCCCTCACATATGGCTAATCTATCTAAGATATAAGTGCAGACTATCATTCTTTGATAATGATAAGAATATAGAGAATCCTCATATATCAATTTTCATAACATCTCTTGACATTCAATAATTTACAACAATGACAAATATTTGAACAATATCATAGTATTTACTGCGACATTTATGGAAGACAAATACTTTTTTTAGTTTAAGCCTTCGTGAATTAAAAAAAGATCCCTTTTTATCAGATCAGACTGAGTATACAATATATTTTCATGTGAAGGTAATATACGAACATTACTACTTACCACTAATTAGTTGCTACAATATCCACGATTTCGCCGGTTGGCGAAAAATCAGCTCGCATTAGTAAACAAATATCTACCAGCTAATTATAGCAACTTTTTCGCCACCTGTCGTTTTTTAATTTTACACATTTTTTTGGATAAATGATGACCATTTTCACATGCGGAGATAGTTTTTACACGAAAATCAACCTTTAAAAAAATTATCCACCAAATCGCTACCTCGCCAGATAATCTGTTGATATTAGCAAGATGCGTTCCCACAGGGATGTATCTCTATGACTCCTCATCAATCAGCAAGACCAGTATTTCGGCAATTTTGAAATAGTCACAAAGCATAAAAAGTAAGGAACGTTTTTATAGGTATTTCGATCATAAAAACGGAGTTAATTAAGAGGATTAAGAAGATTCAATCGCAATTCTAGCCCACCTTTTAAAGCCAGATGTGACGCCAATCAAGATTGAGTCAGACTTCATGCGGCTTTTTTATTGTCTGCATCTGATTTTAAAAGTTACGCTGCTAAAGAGCGACTCTCGCCGACTTCCAATGTCACTGTCGGGCTTGACCATTAACCCATTGTATAGCGGAGACCGCTTCTATTGACTCATAGAACAAATGATAGACAAATCAAATGCTAAAGGGTTTAAAGTTCTTAATAGAACGTAGGAGTTCTATGTGGTAGCTGCGCCAACTGAGGAAGGTGCGTCCACACATGTGGTTGTAGAACGGTAGCAAAAACAATAGCATGCAACCTGAGGCGATTCTGCAAGGGGGCACATCTTAGATAAACACACCGAAATGACGTGACAATTTCTTCTACCGGCATATTTCGATTGTGAAAGATGAATGCTTTAATGAATGAACATTTCTACACGCGCTTGCTCTATTTTTATGAGATAAAATATATTCTGTTTCTTCTTTCTGTTTCCAACTTGCTTTAAAGTATTAGCAGAGAACTCGGGAAGAATTTGATTATGATATGGAAAACTCGTTCATTTATTTATCAAGGAAGTTTCAAGTCTAAAGATGAGCTTGTCCTTGGTACTAGGCAAATTTTAATTAAGGAAAACACTGAAATTGTTGCTAAAGAGATTCATTTCACGCAGTTACACTGCCATTATTTATGCGGAATCATGTTGACATAGATTCCTCAAGTGTTGAAGAAAGGTTGTTTGTTTAATTATATAACGCACGTATGTTATATATACATTATGTATATATATATATATATATATATATATATATATATCAAAATAGGAAAATGAATCAAAATGAAATAATACCATAAATGAAAAGACTCTATCTCGATATATAGACTTCTATCTCGAGCGTTGTGATCCGTCAACCCGGATGCCATTCCTGTCGACTTCCAATGACGTCGGGGCTCGACCTCTGGACCGAAAGATCGCTAGACCAACACTTAGCCACTGTGTCACAGAGACAACATGCCGAGACGGACTGACACTCACTCCTTAATACCGTACAATTAAAGTGCAATTGGAAACTTGTTATACTGGTCATATCACGTCTGATTCTTGCTAGCGAGGGCTATATGGACTAGGCTGACATCGACAGTTGTGAAATTGCCTTAGTTTGGCCACGTATAGAGGATGAGTGATACTGAAAGTGAAATTAAAGACGCAGATGTATGTTCATTAACCGGAAGCCGTCATAGAATTAGATAACGCGAAGAACGATGAGTGATTTTCCTTTAGTAAATTTCGCATGTCAGAAAGTCATTCAAGTTAAGGCAATTGAGAAATACATGTAACAATAGAGAGAACATGGGATGTGCTTGTTTTCCCACACTTGAAGGGCGCGTTAACATTCGTCCTTTACTCATAAGACCAAAACATCAACAAATGATAACTTGTCTGACATTGGCTGTTCGGTGAAACCACTCGACTGCGTCGGGTTGAAGCAATATCCGAGAGGATAAAATTAGCAGAGTAGCGACAGTCTCGCATCATCAGAATGGTTAACACTACAATAAATACGTCTAGTGGCAGCACTGAATCTAATTGGATTATCACTTTTAAAGTTTTTCAAACATTGATTGTGACTTTGGGCTTGATTGGAAATGCAGTATTTTTTATATCTATTTTGAGAGAAAGTATCGCCTCAGAATTGACTATGTTCATGCTTCGCTGTCAAAGCTTATTCGATGCGTTGGTTTGTCTAATATCTATCGTGTTCATCTTTCAACCAAACATATGGTTCACTGGTGAGGTTGGTTTTGACGCTTTTTTATGCTATATATGGAATAGCCAGTTTATCTACTGGGTTATCGTGGTTATGTCAATCCAGAATCTTGTTTTGACCGCTTCAGATCGCTATGTTGCAGTTGTTTTGCCACAAACGTACCATCAAAGACAACGAAAGAACACTAGAATATGGTGTGTGGTTTATCTTGTTTTGTATAGCTTGGTGACAACTGTTCCACAATTTTTTCTTGTGGAATTCAACATCAATACAAGGGTATGCATGGGTGTACTGTTAGGAGAATCACAGAATAGAACCGCATTGTTTCTAGCGTATTCTGTTAGTTGGTTTTTGTTATGTTATCTCTTTCCTACGATTTTGTTTGGAATCCTTTACGGTCGAACAATGCACACTTTATTGAAAAGTCAGTTTCGAACACACAGAAGAGACGATTCACATTACTCAAGTGTTTATACTTTTACAGTTGCGACGATGGCCTCTACACTTGTATTTGTTGCAACGTTTGGATACGTAGGCATAAACTTTCTTCTTGGTAATCTCGGCATAACAAACTATGTCGTCGGTTCACCTGAACAGTTGGTTGGAACATTTCTAGTAGCAATAAACAGTTCTGCAAATCCTTATATCTACTTATTTATTGAGAAGTTTAGAACTACCATGATCAATACTATTTGCTGCTGTAAGAAGAAGATATCTCCAACAATTGTTAATGACAACAACCACGCGTGATTTTAATTGATCCAAATTAATCGCTGAAAATAAAAAAATCAGTCAATAAAACTTTGTTTATTTATATCTGTCGAAACAACAATTGCAGTGATGTCTCTTATTGCGATATTTTCAACACGCTGAAAAATGAGAAACTTCAGTCATCAGGCATGTCTATCATTGCAACAAAAAGATGGAGTATGATGGACTATTACTTGCCTAGCAGATGGAAGAGCAATGTAAAAATGATCAGTGCAGTGATTACCAAGCTAGAAGTACCGTGGAACAGTAGGCCACTGCAAATAAAAGCCGCCTTTCTCTTGCAGTGGCTTTCTCTTGTTCTTAATTTGTATTGTTTTTGAATTCTTCGTATAATGCACAAAATGATCCGACATTGGATATGCGAAAAATGGATGTAATCAACCTGTATACTTCATTGACATTTAGCTCATTACAGATATCATCCAGCATCATATTGCAAAGTTCTTGTGAATAACCTCAACTTCTCATCAACGAATTGGCAAAAATCCTGCGAATTACACAGAGAAGAACGGTTATCTCAACTCATATCCAATACGGTTTTGATCGCAAAATGTAGAGGCTTTGAGTCTTTCCATAAAGGATGTAATCAACTCATGGAGGTGAAGCCAGGGATTGAGGTGGATAAAGTTGTCTACGAAATCGTCAAAATCGAGAAAAAGACTTCCAATATTCCATTATTTCATTTTCCAATACTGTTAGGGAAAGATAAATTTTCATCAAAACATGTATATACTTTACCACAAATTTCGGCGGATAAATGTTCAAAATCTACGAGTATGAAAAGCCATGTCTTCTCCGAGCCTTGGGCGTCGTGAATACATAGTTTGCGATGCCTGATTCGATGAATGATCTCCATGAATTCAGTCAGATAAACAGGGAAGCCGAGATGGACGACTAGATGACCATCTAAGGTTCCTTTTATAAAGTCATGAACTTCTATATCCATGGATAGAACATATTTAAATGCCTCGTGTCGGTATTTTTCAGTTTAATAGTCAGGCCTTCAAAACTAGTATTGTACTCACATAGACATTGCTCACAAACACACACACACACACTCATTCTAGTATAAGAGCGTGTTATCTAAGTTAATATCGTTTATTGGCCTAGGGCAATGCATGTGAAAGTGCCAGGACAGTAATATCACTAACACACATTCGACATTTACATATATTACCGCATAGCTTGCAATACCATAATTGAACGAACTGACTTTGTTGTTTGAAACAGGAGACGCGAAGCGACGAATCCTTCGTAGTTTCGTACATTGAATCTATTGACTTGAACTTTTCCACCATGTAAAACCTGATATCAATGATATATCATACTACTAATGGATGGAGCGCTCGAAATCTTGGACTAATGACATTTTTCCAGGACAGCGTGGAACAAGAGGTTATTGTACATTCAACACAAATTTAGAAAAAAACTAGGCTATTCCACGACTCTAAGCGGGCAAGAAACTGGTCTGCCTCGCGGCCTCAGATTATTTTCGCATTTTCTTACCCTTCTGAGTTCACAGGACCCTAGATATCCAGAGAACCTTAGATGACGACGGCATAACCATCTAGGGTTCCCTGAAATATCTTTTTCAATCATATCTAAGGGTTATAGGTGTTCTACGGTCCAGTGAATTCAGCCAATTCATGGTGAATAAACTTGGAGCATTCACTCTATTGTGAATGATTGCGAACTTGATGAGCATAATTGTTGCTTACATGGCAATTTATCAGCGATGACTCAAAACTTATTTATATTAAAAGTACGCGCGGTAGGATGATAATATAAAAGTTGATTAACTCTATAATTAACAGTACAATTTGTGAACTGCATGCTAACAGAACAAATGTATAGACTTACAAGATAAATCAATCAAAAATATAATCCTAGCTTTTTAATGAAAGGTCGACATCTGCTTAGCTTGCTGTATATAAATAGAAAGAAATTATTGGTGCGTATTAGCTTGAAATTCTGTGCTTCTAAATTCAATTAAATCCATTTGTTATCGCATTTTCGTGCGTGTATGTCTTTTCATGTATTTTTGACACTAATATCAGAATCAGTCGTGACAAATCAGAATGAAATAATATCTAAAGCTGTGAAAACACCGCACAGCATATTTATCTTCGTAAATAACATCATGGTTCTCCGAATCTCATCGTTCGAGCGATGCAACCACAGATGCAATAAATTGTGAGATTCTTCAATCATGAAGCGGGAGTAGTAATCCTATCCCAGGCGCAAGTCCAAAATGTGCAACGATGAGTCATCCCCCCTCTGGAAGGAAGTCGCCAAGGATGTGCTGGGAGGAATGGGTCCGACAGTAGGAAACTGTTCCCTACCCCCCCCCTGGAAGGAAGGAAGGAGTTTTCCGGTAAGGGATGGGAAGGAAGATGATAGGAATATGGGCAGGATAGAGTTGGAAAAGGGCGAGTGTCGGTGGCTTTGGGATGAGAAAAGTCGTTTTTCGTCATCAAGGAGGCCTCGGATGGGAAAACGGAGGCCAGATTCGGAATCTACGTGAAATTTTGCGTTAGGAAGGATGTTTCCAGCTCAATCGGAGAGAAAGAGTTTTGAGGACGTCCCCCCCTCGGCAACGATCTTCCAACTTTGGTTGTAGGGATCGTAGAAAGTCGTGCAATAGCTCATTTGAAAGCTAAGAATGAGAAAAATTCAGTGGAAAACACGGCTTGTTCCTATCTGCCTTTGTTTAGAGGTGAGACGTCATTGACAATTTAGGACATTGGCGAAAAACGACGGAGTTAGAATTTTTACGAAAATCGCTCTAGCGGGTGAACCAAGCCTCCGACGAAACTTGGTTTGGAAAAAAACAGAGACCAGATTTGGAATCAGCGTGCCATTTTGCATCTAGAGGGTGAGTTTCAAGTCAATCGGAGCACTAGAACCGGAGATAGACGGGTTTAACGTTTTGGATGATGGGTATTACGTCATCAGCTGATCGCCACAAACTATATAAGCGGGGAACCGACAGAGACTTTCATTTATAGGAGAGCGATTGTCAAAGGTAGGTCGTCTCTCTGAGCTCCGCACAGTAGGGCGGAAACACGATTAGGATAAAAAAATTGTCCATCTACATATTATACACCAATCGAGATCTGAGATCATGAGGAATTCGAATATGTAAGTTAAAAAATCGAATCTCAATGTCCTTTTTGTACAGAGAGCAAAATTCAAAATAGCCGCCAAAATACTGTATTTTGATACCTATGTTAACAGGAAATGATAATCTGTTTACCTATTTGGCAATTAGAGACCATTTGTATAGTCCGTATTATGCAGTGGATACACGAGAATAAATTCAGACAGCAGAAACAATGATTACGCTTTTTTAATGGTAGTATGTGACGAGTATTAAACTATAATGTAATTATGTGATGTAAAAATCACTAAAAGTCGCTATCCGAACATGCATGTTTTATTTCATTGTTCTATAAATCCACTAATGGTGAATTTGTGATATTTATTCTCTAAGGCCTATAAGTAAATTTTGCAGTTGTATGTAGTGGTATAAACACTCAGTATACGTAATTTTCTTATCTTATGGCTGAATGTATATTTAGCCTTTGTCTTAGCAAATATTTACATGTGCCGGTGTATACATGTGGTATTGATAACTTAATGTAATATTGATAGGAGGAATACTTACTTTTCTAAAGTGTATTGACTTCCAGTTATTCATTGCATACATGTACAAATACATAAATGCACATGTAAATGTACATGTAAATGTAAATGTACTTAGACATGCGAATTAATATTATTTAAAGAAACGTTGCAAAAAAAGCAAATTGCAATTGATCTTGGCTGACTGAATATAATATTTTGAAGTTTACATTTGCTTAGATAATGAAATTGATTGCGGCTTGCCTTTTCGCAACGCTTGTTTAAATGATGATATGATGCCCAATTTCATCAATATGTTAATGATATACATCTACATGTACATGTGTATGAAAATAGACACAGTTTCTTCGGCGGCTAATAATATAGGCACAGTCGTTTTCTTTATCCTATTTCCTTATGTTGACGTCCTATCATATTGCCAATTGTGCCATACATGTTGCCATACATGTAGGCTCCACATCATTAATCATGACATTTAGACGTCATCAACCAAGAATGTATGTATACATGTACCTGCACTGCCTGTGTGCGTGCTTGTTGCTGTAACAACAAAAAGTAAATGAAAACGTAAAACGTAGAATCAAATAGCAGATGATGACAAATGAAAACAGCAGTTGCCGATCAGTTCTTGGATAGAAGATTGATTGATCTCTTTGCGGCAGGATTGCATACAGAACTCGATGCATGCATTAAGGTGCGTGCGCCCGCGGATTTTCATTATTGATTCGATGATTAGGAACGGCATCGCAGATAACTTGCTGAATGATCATTTTTTCGTGCGCGCGCTATCATGCCTCGTGAACGTCGATCTCATGAAAGTAGCCGGCTTGAAGTATGTCTCCTTTGTTTCGATAAGACCAAAACCATGCGCCTCATAACTTCAAATATGCAACGCACTATCGAGAAATACTTTCTCCATGGGTACGACCCATCTGATGTACGTCTTCCAAAAGCATTATGCACCACATGTAGGTTGGTAGTTGGTGAATACGACAAGGACATATTCACCCGTTCAATAAGTCTGTTTGACCATTCGAAGCTCGCGGAATTACCTCCACCTATGTCAACACGATCAAATTCTGAGTGCTCATGTCTTCTGTGTAAGACCGTAGGTATGAAGGGATGGACTGAGTCGAAGGTGGGAAGACCATCGGCTGAACCATATCCGAATTCAACATTGAAGATTTTTGGAAAGTCTCTTACACATTTAGGGAAAGGCCTTCCTCATTAGTGCTCCAAGACCACTAGATTTGATAATCTGAAGCAACTGTCGTCTAAAGGCAAAACGTCTGAGCAGCTTGCAGCCACTGTGCTGAAGTCAACAGCAATGCAGGATGTTTCTCCAACGTCCACGTTGAGATCTCCACTCCGTAGACTAGATGTAAATGATCTTTCGAATATTCAGTTCGATCTGAATTTGAGTTCCAATGTAACACTGAAGCTAGCTGGTGTCATTCGATCTACTTCAGGTAGTAGGAAGAGTGTTGAGTCAAATGCTAAAAGCAAACTGATTGAGTGAAATCACTCGCTTGATTCGTTCTTTGCAGTTTCATGTGAAAGCTTTTTTAGTAAGACTGCTGATGAGTGCAAGCATGTTGACAGATCGTTGGTGCGTTGCACCAATTTGGATGGCTTGATTCGAGAAATTATCGAGCACCGTCATTATGGATCGGCAGCGGGGTTACTTTTCAAATTGGGAGTTGATGGTGGAGGTGGTTTTTTTAAGATTTGTCTATCTGTTTTCTCGAATGCCTCCAGGAGAGAAAACAGCGTTAAAGGTATTTTCCTTATAGGTATTATCCCAAACATTCAAGAAAATTACTCGAATCTATTAAAGATTTGGTATCTGATTCGCTTGGTAGGTCCAGACTCCGTTTCCTCATTGACATCGAAGGTTATTGCTACAGATTTGAAATTAGCAAATCTCTTACTCGGTCTGATGTCTCACGACTTTTCACACCCGTGCACTTGGTGTGACTCAAACACATCTTCTCTGAGATTTAAGGGCAATCTTCGAACGCTTGGAAGCTTGAATGATGCTTTCTGGCGATGGTATGACGAGACTGATCAGGACAAGTCCAAAGCAAAACATTTCGGAAATGTTATACATTGTCCAATTCTGAGAGGCGAATCATCAGAACGAGTGATTGATCTTCTTCCTCCTCCTGAGTTACACCTTCTCATAGGACCTTTCAACAAAATGTTTAAAGAATTAGAAAAAGAGTGGCCAGAAGCCATGACTTGGCCACGCACATGCTTTGTTGAGAGAGAAGCCATACATGGAAGCTTGTTCAACGGAAACTCGTGCAAGAAGTTGCTATCCAAAATCGATGCACTACGATCCATGTGCCCGTTGCAAGGCTTGAAATATGTCGAGGCCTTTGAAAAATTTCGTAAAGTTGTGGAACCTGCTACGGCCATGATGTCGATCAAGATTTGCGAATGATTATCCGTCACTTTGAGAGAAGTTACCTCTCTCTCGGTAGTTCGATCAGTCCAAAGGTCCACACAGTCTTTCACCATATTACAGATTTTTGTGAATCTGTGCACACTGGACTCGGACGATACAGCAAGCAGGCTGTTGAGGCAGTTCATGCTGACTTTAAATCTACTTGGGCCAAAAACAAGGTTGCTGAAGTGAACCCGCGTTATCCGGAGCAGTTGTTGAAGGTAGTTAACAATTACAACGCAAAGCATTTGCGTATCTTCTGATTTTGTGTTATTTTTTCTTTTTTTTTCAATGGAATATTGAATAATAATTTTAACAACGTTTGTTTTTCGTGAATGAATTGTAAAGCGCGTAGAAAACAGCTGCTACAAGCTGAAGTGCGAAATTTTCGGTTGATGTATGAAAACGTATTCCATAATTTCATATTCGTGCATTTATAAAAGAAACAAAATTGGATAGTAATTTTTGGTGATTTTTACATCACATAATTACATTATAGTTTAATACTCGTCACATACTACCATTAAAAAAGCGTAATCATTGTTTCTGCTGTCTGAATTTATTCTCGTGTATCCACTGCATAATACGGACTATACAAATGGTCTCTAATTGCCAAATAGGTAAACAGATTATCATTTCCTGTTAACATAGGTATCAAAATACAGTATTTTGGCGGCTATTTTGAATTTTGCTCTCTGTACAAAAAGGACATTGAGATTCGATTTTTTAACTTACATATTCGAATTCCTCATGATCTCAGATCTCGATTGGTGTATAATATGTAGATGGACAATTTTTTTATCCTAATCGTGTTTCCGCCCTACCGTGTCTGATGATAGCTTCGGACATTCCAAATTCCAGACAGAAACCGACTTAGAAAATTTCATTGCTGAACTCAGCTAAGGCGTCAGACTTAAAGGTTCGCCAGGAGATGGCCTTCGTCTCCAGGACATAAAAAACTCCAAAATTTTAAAGGCTTGTAACTTTGCTTCTACAAGTCCGTTTGACTTGATTCAAAAAAGGTTCGGTTGCTATTGACCTGCCCTAAGTGATAGACCACTTTAAAATTTCATAAGTAGTGCTAAAAAGTTGAAAATTTTAAATTCACTAGTTTTGGAGGTTTTCTGGGGTTTTCGACCCTGCTGAAGTCAATGAAAGCATTTTTAATGATGTCTGAGCCAGTCTTCTCATGTCAAACAGCTTTACCATGATACAAGCGAGCAAGACACGGAGAGTTTTGCTGTAATATTCCACTGACAGGGTGTTCCTTCGGGACGGCGGACGATGCCGTAGTGATAAGTGTGGCAAGGGAGTGTCATATCTTAGACCGAAACCGCTGGGGCAACTCATGTCTCATGTTGGGCATTTGACACAGTTCTCAACGTAGCACTTTGAACGCCAATCGTTTGAGTCTTAGCTATCTTGTCATGGGTGGCCTCTAAACATCTCCATTGCAAAACGCTTGTGAATCACGACTTGCTATCCCTCTCTACGGCTTGCTATCAAGCTGATCAAAGCAACGACTTGGGATGTTTCCTCTTGTAAATAACTCCACCGATTTTTATGTCAAAATCGGGGCCCGGATACCAACACAGTGACATGACGCACGCTCTGTCCGCTCGAGGTTGGATTTGTGGGTCGAGGCCTTGGAGCTGGGATAAGATCCCCTCTGAGTAATGCCTGTAACGGATTCAAGAGCTTAACACCCAAACGGTTGCTGACTTGCTATCAGGCCTTTGTGAAGTCTCGTCTAGCCTCAGTAAGTCAGGGTTGGCAACGTCTATCGTTTGTCATTGTAACTTGGTAAAAATGAGATGGTTACTGCAGGCATTGACGTCAAACCTTTTCGCGTCATAGGGTAACCCGTCTTTGTGTTCGGAGTTGGTAACTGAAAACACGGTGACTGCCGATGCCCATACATGGTAAAACTGCTGTTGTCATGTCAAAAGCATGACCAAATAAGGAAGGTCTGAATCATGGCTTTGCGCTCGCTGGGTATATCAACCGCGACTTTTCTCTAGTCTTCACTCCTGTTTCAAGTTGCAAGACGAACGGTGAGTGCTCTGACAAGGTTTGCTATCAAACTTTGGGATTTAGGATAAAGCTAGGAATCATACTCTTTAAATTTGGTTGACGATTTTATTCCAATGTTTGCTATCAAATGTTTGGTGCTTAGTCTTTCAATGCATATCAGCAAGTAGTATCCTATAAACACTAGCTATCAAATTTTACTTTATCTTTACAGAATTATCATGACTAAAACTCCACGTTTTATCGTTACTCAATGCTCCTGCGGTAGATTAACAAGGGGCAGCGAATACCATAAGCATATCAAAGAGGGGACGCTGGACCAACATGAGAGAGTGCATGTTTTTAAGGTCTGTGTTCATCATAGGGTGGTGTTTGATGAGGATGATGTTGAGGGTTTCCGGAAGGCGCACGAATCTTGCCCATCCGGAAACATTGAAGCGCAGTCGTTTCGTGTGTGGATGAGTGAATTAATTAAGGCGAAGGAGGAGTTGAATGCAGCAGTTAGAAGTATTGAGGGTGCCGTAGCGAAGGATCGGGAGGTAGTGGTTAGTGAAGAGGAAGTAGAGGTAGAAGGAGTGATTCAGCGGGCGAGTGATGAGACTAGGAAGTTGATGGTCTCATTGTTTGGGAGTGAGTTGTCTGATGAGTCGGATGGTGAGGTGGCTGAGACTGTAGCGACATCATCACCCAGGAAAGAGGTGCATGATATGGAGGCGTTTGTGAGGTTGAAGGATCGTATGATGGATATGGAGAGTGTGAATAGAAAACTTTTGAAGGAGAATGAAGAGCTGAAGGCTAAAGTTGAGGGTATAAAGGTGATGAGAGAGGAGTTGGAGGAGATGCGAGTGAAGGAGCAGGAGTGGTTGAAGGAAAGGAGTGGTATGATGAAGCGAGTGAAGGCGGTTGAGGGCTTAGAGTCGGAGTTGATGCTAGAGAAGAATGAGGTGGAGCGGATCCGATGTGTGGTGCAGGAAGTGGAAGAGACGAAGGCGATCAACAGACAGTTGGGGAGTGAAGTGGAAAAGTTGCGAGAGGTTGAGAGAAGAGTGAAGAGGAAGAGAGTGCATGAGGTCCACCTTCCCCTCTTTGAAAACAACATCTGCGATGTGCCGACCCTCACGGGTGATTCCAATTCGACTCAAACATGTTATGAAGGCGAAGGTGTGCGATGTCTCCACCTATCCATTAAAATGAATGGCGATTTGGAAGACTTTATCGTCCGAAAAGTTGTAAAGAAAAAGCCGAGTAAGTTACTTCAACATGATCATTTCCTTGCCGCCTCTAATCTCCTATTCTTTTTCTTTCAGAGTTTTTGCAATAGTCGATGAAGAGAGTAGTGTCGGTGGACGGAGAACGACCCATGGGCTCTTTTAAGGGCCAACCTTCTAATGCAGCTAAAGCGGTCCCAAGCCCGCCACATATCTTCGGATATGGAATGCAGAGGGGAAGAATAAATGATGAAATGGAATGAAATGGGAGGCCACCCTTGCACCACATGCAACACATCAGACTTCTCTCTTCAGTAGTGAACAAGCTCTGAACGTTACTTTACTGTATCGCAGTCGATTGCTATACAAGTATTCAAGAAAACGTAAGTTTGAAAAATCAGCAGAAAAACATAGGGAGACATGTGATGTTCCAAATATAGTTATTTCAAAGATTGAACTCAACATGATAAACCATTGATGAATAATACTACCACGAAGGGTAACAAGTCTGCCGTTTATAGAAATCAACTACATGGTATCAGTAGAGACTCGTTACCTCTAAAGTATAGTTAGCAAAAAGTCGTCATGAAAAAATACTTTATTTGGTCTTTGATTTAACATCATTGAAACCCACTTTACTAATAGCAATGACAATATGGTTTATTTTATTCAGAAGCAAATGATCGCCGTAACCATGAAAGTTGTCCATCCGAGAAATAATCTTCCGCAGATGTCGTGTATAAAACTCAGAAGCATCAGTAACATATTCTTGTCCATAGGAACGAAATTGAAAGTCAACACTTTCCGCTACTTCACCTTGTGGAAAATGAATGTAATTGACATGTGCAATTAAGTGAGCCTTGATGAGACTGTCTTTGAAATAAGATATCAACTCCGTAAATATTTCTCGTGTGTAGTCTAAACATGCTTCCAATTCTGTCTCCTCCCTTTGAAACTCAAGGATGTAATCTTGTATTAAGCCTCCGAAGCACTCTTGATGAAAACGAATCGTGCAATCATCATGTTTCAATGTATTGACTTCAGGCGCCATGGTTGAGTCTATTGCTAAACATCATGTTTGCCTAGGACGATTTCAATAACGCGTTACAAATGTGTGTGCGCACATCGGGAACTCTAGCTCGTCTGTGATTGGACGAGAGGCCTCATCCATTCACCGCTTAGGAGAATCTTTCAAAAGGCAGTCCACCACCTCTGCTCATCACATTTATCTTTCACAAGGTGAGTGTCGGTCAGCTCCTGCTATCAGGTTGTTTTGACTTGCTATCAAGTTGAATAGTCTCTTGCTATCATATCTTCTGCTCATAAAACATATCATCGCTGTAATACCTCCTTTGCTCGAGCGTTCCTTCGGGACGGCGGGTACTGCCGTAGAGGGATTGCGTTGCACGGGTTGTTCGTCGTTTGTTAGACCGAAACCTCTGAGCCGTTGCTCATGTTGGGCGTTCGACTTCATACTCAACGTGACGCTTTCTCTCGCCAGGTCAGAGTACTTCAGCCATTCGACAAAGGTTAGTCTTTATGATATGGAGTAGAGTGAAATGTAACTCATTAGATGTCACTTCAATGATTGTTCCCAAACGTTGACTAGGCAAATGAAACGATTCTCATCTTTCCTTTTCAGTGATTGAAGTTTTACAATTAATCACCTGCAATCGAACAAAAATGGAATTCAACAAAGTTGAGAACTATCGCATTGCTGCTGAGATGGAAAAGGCTACCATCGAGCAATGCAAGTATTTGTATCAAGGTTGATTCTATTACTGACTTCATTAGGGTAGACATCCTCATTAAAATCAAGAGCCCTTCCCTTATTTTGTTCATGTTTAAACCGATTCCAAATTTTACCTCTGCTTATCTTTGCTGTCATTCTTTTTCAGTGCATGAATGTATTCGTAATGGGGAACCCGTCCCCCAAGGAGCAATCGGGGAAGCCTATGAGCGGCTTGGCAAGTGTAAGTATCTTTAACATCTCATGTTTAGACTGTTTCAGATCCTCTGCATCATCCTTGTCTCATTATCTAATCTCTCTTTCCTCTCTACAGATATGGCGAAGATGAAGAAGTGGGAGGAAGCCGCGAGGCGGAGATTCGAAGCTGAATTTCCGGCCCTACCTTCCCACCCATCTACCTCCGCCCAAGGTGCGACCCCTCTCTCGAGCTCGGGCATTGTCATCGCCCCACCTCCACCGCCAGCTCCGGTACCTGCACCCGTCCCTGCGCCAGTCCCTGCTCCTCGTCACCACGTCCCTCCGACACCAAAGCCCAGGATCCTTCCACCCTCGGCTCGCGTCCCTCTCCTGCCTCCTCCGCGTCCATCGGTGTTGCCGGAGATTAATTCATTAGATGGTAAGTATCCGTGATTGGGAAAAGGGGGATAAGACTTCAAACTTGAAATTATGATCATGTTACTAATCTCTTTTCTCTTTTTCTCAACAGATTTGGCGGCCTACCTCCTGGACGGCGACGTTCCCTCCCGTCCCATCATCATCCCAGCTTCGTCACCACCACCTGCAGCGGCCGAACTCCCTCTCCTCTCCGTTCAGTCGGTGGAGAGACTGTTGGAGCAGGAGGAGTTGGAGATAGTGGGAGAGGAGAGGGAGATTGAAGTCGAAGAGAAGGACTTTCGATGCCAGCGGTGTGACAGGGTCTTCGCCTCAGCCTACAGTTTGAGACGTCACACCGCTGGCCATGCCTGCAGGGGAGGAAAGCGCCGACCGATCCCTCAACGGCCCAAGTGTGAAGGTTGTGGACGCACGTTCTACAACAACACCAACTTGCGAGTCCACATCGAAGGCGGTTCCTGTGGCAGTGTGAGGCAACCACCAACGTCATCAGGTAGGAAGCATCCTTCATCGCACGTCGGCTTTTCCTGTTCTTCGTGTCAGAAGACCTTTCCTACAGAGTTTGTTCTTTCTTCGCACACACTCTGTCACACACATCCCACTGAGCTTTACACTGACAACAACGTCACTCTAAGGCTGAGCAAGTTTTCCCTTGAGAGGCTCGTTCGCGACTATGAGTTAGAAAGCTCTGAAGCTGTGCAAGATATTCATCCTTTCTTGATGAATAATATAGGCTTAATTCATCAAATGTTGGCGAGTTTAGATAGATTTTTACTCAAAGGCATGTTCTATCTCACTGCTCGTTTCAATAAGGTAGACAGTAGCACGGGAGAAGTAGAGTCCACTGTGACCATTAGGATAGCCTCCTGTGCTGCTGATCTCATAGGTGATGTAAACGAGTGGATAGAGAGACATGCGACCTATCTCGTCAGCAACTTAAATAAATTTAATGAAAGAGACAGCGGTCTGGTCTTTGATGGGATAGAGAAAGTAGACATTAAAATCAATCTTTTAGAAAATTTGCAAGGGAGCGGTTGTTTCACCCTCCCCAAAGCACTGGCTGACAAAAAGGCTGTCATCAATGTAGAGTGTCAGTCCCAGTGTTTCAAGTATGCCGTCCTCTCCATTCTTCACTATAATGATATAGGTATGCATCGTCAAAGAGTCACCAAGTATTGTGAATGGGAGGATGAGCTTAAGTTTGATGGGTTAGATGTCAACACATTAGATTTTAAAGGCATCGCCCAATTTGAAAAACTCAATAACATTAAGATCGTCGTCCATCTCTGGGAAAAAGGTCTGAAGGGCGTTAGGTATAATAATCGCCAAAGTAACTTCGACCGGGTTGTCAATCTTCTCCTAGTCTATAGCGACAACCACCCAGAATGACAATATTGTGGCATTCCTAAAATTTCAAAGTTATACCATCATCAAGCAACCTATAGGGATAATTTTTATTACTGTGATCGCTGCACACGGCGTTTCACATCTAAACCATATTTTGAACAGCATTACGAGTGGTGCTCTCGGGGTAAACTTCAAATGGAAGTCATGCCCAAAGATAAATTGTATAGGTATGAAGAAAACGGCAATGAGCTCAGTCCCATATGTACCATCTATGCGGACATTGAATGTTATATTGAACAAGAAGACCTAAGTCATGAGCCAGCAGCCATTGCCTGTTATGAAGTTTGGCATCCATATTATAGGAACCAAAATAAGATGCATGTGTGGCAAGGCGAGGAGTGCGTTGAAAACTTCCTCAATTTTTTAGATAGGAAAGCCCGTTTTCATCAACGCTATGAAACGGAGCTGACTAGGAAACCCATGTGCTTCACAGAAGCCGATAAAATCAAGTTTGATAGGACCACGGAATGTCCCCGCTGCTGTTCATCCTTTGATGATCAGCAACATAAGAAAGTGAGGGACCATTGCCATCTCAGTGGTAAATTTAGTTCTGCCTTATGCAGTAAATGCAATATGAAACTTAGGCTCAAACGGCGAACGCTCCCCGTCATCTTTCATAACTTTAAATGTTATGATGCTCACATCATCATTCGCCATGGACTCGGTAAAATGAAATCCTGGTCATCCAAAGTGATTGCACAAAGTAAGGAAAAATTTATGTGCATCACTGCTAAACTCCAAGTCGATAAGATGAAGGAGGGGAGGCCTGTCTTCTATGACATAAAGTTTCTAGATAGCTTTCAATTTATGTCTTCTTCCTTAGCCGCGTTGGCTAATAATTTAGAAACACGTCCCCTCACTCAACATTTAAAGAAAGACTATCCCAACATAAGTGACAGTCTGATGCGACGGAAAGGGGTGTTTTCTTATAGTTATTTTAGTTCAATGGATGCATTGAAAGAAACATCCCTTCCGTCCATCGATAAATTTAAAAATGATTTGACGGGTGAGGACTGTTTGCTGGATGATTATAGGCATGCAGAGCAAGCATGGTTAGAATTTAGGTGTCGCACTTTTGGTGACTACATGCTTGCCTACTTAAAATTAGACGTCCACTGTTGGCTGACGTGTTTGACACTTTTAGGAAAGTCACATTAGAACAGGACGCCTTAGACCCTATCCATTTTGTTAGTCTGCCGGGTCTGTCCTATCAGTCAGCCTTCAGGATGACGAAAGAGAGCATTCAATTACTGCAAGATGCAGAAATGTACACGTTATTTGAACGTGGTATTAGGGGAGGCTTAACATTTGTCAACAAACATGTTGTCAACAGCACCCAAGACATAGGATCGACCACGCATTTAATGTAGAAATAAAGTTGACGTTTGTAAAGTTAGAAATACAGTTGATGATTGTAAAGTTAGAAATAAAGTTACAACCATGTCGCTGTTTGTAAGATAGGTGAAATATAGATGAAGTCATAAGTATTTCACTGTTTGCAAGATAGGCAAAGTATAAAATAAAGTCAAAACCATGTTAGAGTTTGTAAATTATCATCCTCACCAACGAATGTAACATCATGACAATTTTTTCGGCTTAGGAAACATCAACTACTTTGCTGACTCATGTCTATAAATAGCTCTGACTCATGAAGTGGTAAAGCGCCAGTCAGTTAGATAAGAATCTAATCAGTCTTGTTCAACCTTTTCACCGACACGTGTGTGGGCGTGTCATTCAACATCGATGGCGCCTCACGTCAGACAGCGTGACCTTTTCACCGACAAGTGTGTGTGGGCGATAGTTCATTGCGATGACTCATTCAAAACGCATCATGTGATTAACACGATTCTATTAACTGTGACTCATACAGATAACGCATTAAAGATTTAACAATGTCAGCTACTTTACTGATATCACGTAAACCAGTCATGATACAATGTCCGTTGTGAAACACTGCAATATGTACAGGATGCCACTTCCGAATCAGAGCAGCAGGAAAGAGTTCAGTTTCATAAAATATACAATGATTACTGGTTTTAATGTTGGCTAGATTCACTAACATCTTCAATTGAACAGACACTACTATATTCTTCAATGTCAGGGGACTGAGGCGTAGATGAGACATGAGTGTTCGCATTTTCTTGACGACTTCGTAACACATGGACTGCATCACGAAATGAGAAAGGTTTCCTAGGACTTGGATTTTGCCGCAGCGAAAGATTTGAAGATTTCGACCGTTGCTCATGCGAATGACCAACATTTGCGGACGACCGCGATGATAGACTGAATCGGGAAGATGGGTATGCAACTGTTCTAAATCGATGTCTCTTCTGAGATTCATTTCGCGCATGGCGTTGATGATGCGGATGGGGAGCATGACTCACAAATGACATGAGGTTGAGTGAACTTCCCTTTTATACTTTTCCCATGAGGGTTTTGGAATCACGATGTAGCAGTGATCATTATGTAGAATCATCTCTTGAATGCGAATAAATACAATGCCGTCTCCTACGTTAATGACACGGCAAGAGTTGGATAGGATAGCGCGATGTAACCTTCGTAGTTGAAAGCGTTCTAGAGTTATCTGAAGTTGACGTTTCGTATCATGAAATGTAACACACTGACTTTTCCATGATACATAGAGGCATGCTGATAATTTCCACATGTTTAAAACCTGAGTGAAGAAGGGTATGCCTAAGAAAGAAGGAGAGAGTCATGTTCATGTGTGGCATGGTGAGTGTACATTTTCTTTCTTGATACGGTGGCCGTTAGGCCGTGGTCTCATAAAGACCGATGGTGCGTTCTCAGTGTGTGGAGAGTGTTACTGTAGTTGATCATCATCAACATGGACATCATTTTTAAAGGTTATGGAGACAAGATAGGGATTCAACGTAAACAACCTTCCGTCCCTGCGCGGACCCATGTAGATGGTTTGAATTTTAATTTCGAAGGAGTAGAATCCTTTTCCCAAAATGGGGAGTGGTTTGCAATTGAGTAAGTCGAATTCGCTGCCCTCCTTTTCATGGATGATGAGACAGTGTCTATCCATATGAACATACATGTATCGTCTTTCCATGATGGGAACTTGTGGCCGCTTCCCATTGTGTCGAACAATTTCTTTGGGAATGGTGAGATTTTCTTTCAGGAATGTTTCAAGAGTATTGAATTGTAACCGTGTCCAATAGTCTAACGGCACACACACGGCCAGTCCATACTTTGTTGACATAACCTTTAGATAATCTATCCGATGACTTGGAGTTTTTATGGTCACGGCTTCTCCATGATGAGTTATCTTTTGATTGAAAGCATTTTTACCCGATGCTAAAGTAAGGGAGTTCAGTGTACCCAGTGCGAGAGCAGAGGAGTTGATGGCTTCGAGCAACTGCATGGTTAGCGCAAGGACGGAAATGATTGCCATGAGCTCAGTCGTCCGTTTTATAACCAGACCTAGCTCCAATCACATGCGTTTCCCTTTTCACGTTTTCCCTGTCTTTGTTACGTGACAAAGAGTTATCACACGTGAACTTTTGACTGCGTGGGTGGAAACCTTCCCTATTTATACACAAAGTCGTTCTAGTCCTCACAAAGACTTTAGTGACACACCCCTTCTAGCGAACAAAGACGCATTCATTTATCTAACAAAGAGCCCGATAGTAATGCACAAAGCGCAATGACTCATGTTGTGACACGCCCCTTTTCTCGAACAAAGACGCATTCATTTATCTAACAAAGAGCCTGATAGTAATGCACAAAGCGCAATGACTCATGTTGTGACACGCCCCTTTTCTCGAACAAAGACGCATTCATTTATCTAACAAAGCGCAATGACTCATGTTGCTCTATACACCATTACAAAATACTCAGTGAAAAGAAATCTTTATTGCATCTACACAATGTGTCGACCATCAAACAAAGTCGTGGATGTAAACACACTCAGTTGAATCATGATATGTTTAACAACGTACGCATTTCCTTCCAACGTCTCTTCTATTCTCTCCATAATTTTCTCCATATGACGACCATAAAATTGATCACTAAGAGTAATCCATTCTGTGCAATAAGATCCAAAACGAAGTGGTTTTTGCAAATCTTTCAACTCTATATAAGCAACGAGTCTACCCTTTACATCTTGAGGTTGTAAACTCTCCATCAATCTTTTGAAGAGAGGAAGGCTTTCAGTTAGCACTACTTTCATATCATTCATCTTCATTTTAAATGTAAGTTTCCAATCTTGTAAAAATCCATCGAATCCTTGTTGATCAAGTGTCAAATGACACATGTGGTTACTTAGTGTACGATGCGCCATCATAAACGTTGTGACTATAGATTTCACATTGCTTCAATGACTTCCACTATGAATAAAACAGAAATAACAATCATGTTCCACTGTAAGTTTATTCAACACCAGACAAAATTTACAAGTACAGAATACACTTCATAAAATGATCATCACTCATTCACAAGGAGTAAAAACATGTTTTACATAGACCCATGCTGTTGACAATAATATAGATACAGTTCATAAACGTCATAGAGACTACAATGCCAGCGTGAAGAGAGTTTTGCAATGTAGGTGGCTTTATTTCTAGTATTACAATGGGATGGTGGTCTGTAAAGGTGATGTCTCTCACCGAAACATACAGCCATATCAAAAATCATTTCATCTCTAAACTTCTTTTGATCACAATGCATATGATAGTCTTGTCTTACACGATCTACCCAACATGGTAAATATAAATTATCAATGTGCAACTGAAGTGTTGCTGCTTCTCGTTCAGAATCATTTCCTAATATTTTAACAATATGAAAACCTGACAGCCACCGTTTGAAATCACTTATCAAATACGTTTCATTTACAAATCCAATATGAATCAAAATAGAAGGATCAAGTCCATGCACATGACGTCGTGACCATTCGTCTTTGTGTGGAGGACAGTAGGCAAATCTATGATATACACTAACAACAGTTTGATCACTTTCTCTCATTGCAATAGCACTCAATTCCTGCATGGGTGTTCCCTCACTGTCTATGAAGATGACAACCTACAATATCAAAAAGACTTAATTACAAGATAATACATTGAGCAGGAACTTTACAAGGATGTCTGTCCTTTACATAACAAAAGATACATACAACATGATTACAATGTTTTATTTGAACATAACGCGCAAGACCGCGTTTTCCACATTCACTACATACTAACTGATTACAATACTTAAGATTTCTCTTTGGTGGTAACACCATCTTTCTTTGATGCGCGACGACGTTTAGGTTTGGTGACAGGTTCTTGACACTCTTTGACACAAGAATCAATGACTTTCTCAATGTGATCAAGACCTGTTAACTCAGGTTGATGATGAATTTGAGCAATGCGCAAATTGAGAGAAATCAAATTACCGTCAGATTGATGAGGTCCCACATAAACAGCAGGCACCTCAATATGAAAGGAATAAAAGCCTGCACCTAGCGATGACAATTCTGTTTCAACTGACTGTTCAACTGTCACTCCTGAAGTGACTTTACAATACTTGCTTTGCAAAATATAGCAGCGAGTGCCGCGATACAAAGGTTTATAATAAGAAGTTTTCTTTTCTGGCCACAACTGTAATAGTTCAGTAGGAATAAGAGCCTTTTGCCTCACAACGTCTTCTAAAATGTCAAGCTGCTGACGCAACCAATTATCAATAGGGATACTCAGGTTTTGACCGCAACGATTTACTTGCGTATCCACTTTTGGTAAGTATACCGCCGGCGTTTGAAGATAGAGTCGAACACCGTTGTAGCGCACTTGTTGTTTGTAGGTAGGATAGCCGTGAATTACCTTTTCAATTTTCGGATTCCACAGCTCGAGATGTTGAGGATTCAGTGATGCAGCAGTTGGAGTAGGATTCATGGCCATGGCAGTCTGTAACGAAAGAATACCACTAAGTACATTCATGATCATCAGAGAAAAGAAAATTGTTAGCTTAGCAGTGACATATGAGGTGGCCCTTAAGAGGACCTTTTGGAGCGTTCACATGATTTAAAGCTTATCACCAAAGTCTAAGTCTTCGTCATCGTCCAGTAAATTAAATGTCTTGGGCTTAGGACCCGAATTAAGTTTCAATTCCCTAAAAGACTTAAAGGTAAAGCGTCTAGGTGGTGGAGGCGGTGGTGGTGGTGATGGTTCAACAAAATAAGCTTGTACAATCATCGGCCACACACTCTCCTGCGTCTCTCTTCTAAAATGTTGGTAAGGTTTAGGCCACACAGTCATGACACTCACTTGTAAATTTGCAAACAGGATTGATCAGACAAAATTGAGAGAGGAAAATGGCTTGAGCAAGTCACACACGCTTTCCAAGTCAAGAGAATGAAATGAAGAGAAAATGGGGAGACGTCTGCTTTTATAGTCTCCTGCGAATCCACATTTGACACTATGAGAGCCAATCAGAGACCTCCGTTTCTCCCCTGACTTCGTTGCGGCAGGGAAAAGGAGGCACGCGGACGACTGACTCATGAATGCTTTTCCCAAATCTTGTAGTCAAATCTAGTTTAGCACATTGAGTTGAATATGAATGTGTTTTATGCGACATAAGAGCAAGTTGGATCCATGCTCATGAAATGAATCTAGTCGAGATGCAATTTTCGCCATGTGTCGCTGATAGAAATCTTTGGGATCATGTATCGTCTCTGCAGAATAGGATGCAAAATGAAACACTACACGTTCACCTGCATGTTCATCAGTCACTTTCTCAAATTCAATCTCTGCAACTAATCGTCCTTTCACATCTTTATTCATCAAACTGTCCATGAGCTGTTGGAAAACGAAGTAACCTTTAGCGATAGCAAATTCTAAGTCTGCCTTTTCATGATGAAATGAGATGATGTAGTCCCTAATCACACCACGAAGACTTTGTCGATGAAAACGTAGTGAACAAAATTCATTCGTAAACTCTACTGCTTCTGTCATCTTTCTTCCTATCACTTCGGAGACATAGCATGAATGACATTCAGGTGTAAAATGGCACGCTGATTCCAAATCTGGTCTCTGTTTTCCCGTCCGAGGCTTCGTTCACCCGCTAGAGCGATTTTCATAAAAATTCTAGCTCTGCCGTTTTTCGTCAATGTCCAAAATTTTCAATGGCGTCTCACATCTAAACGAAGGCAGATATGAACAAGCCGTGTCTTCCACTGAATTTGTCTCACTCTTAGCTTTCAAACGAGCTATTGCACGACTTTCTACGATCTCTAGAACCAAAGTTGGAAGATCGCTGCCGAGGGGGGGAGGTCAGAACTTTTTCTCTCCGATTGAGCTGGAAAGAAGTTCCTAGACCCAACATTGGCCAAAACGTCCGAATTTGCACTCCGTTTTCCCATCCGAGCACTCCTTCATGTCGAAAAACGACTTTTCTCATCCCAAAACATCCAACACCCGCCCTTTTCCAACTCTGACGTTTTCCTGCCATTTTCCTCTCTAAACCCAGGAAAATAGGGCCAAACTGAGCTTTCCACTGCATTTTTCTCACTTTTAGCTTTCAAATGAGCTATCACACGACTTTCTACGATCTCTCACACCAAAGTTGGAAGTTTGTCAGGAGGGGGGGGGGGTGTTAGAACTTTTTCTCTCCGATTGAGCTGGAAGACGTTCCTAGACCCAAAATTTCACGTAGATTCCGAATCTGGCCTCCGTTTTCCCATCCGAGGCCTCCTTCATGACGTTTTCCAACTTTTCTCATCCCAAACACCATCAACACCCTCCCTTTTCTCACTCTATCCCTCACACATTCCTAACACCTTCCTTCCCTTACCAGAAAACTCCTCCCTTCCTTCCAGAGGAAGGGGGTAGAGACCCGTTTTCTCCTCTCGGACCCATTCCTCCCAACACATCCTTGGCCACCTCCCTCACCTTCCTTCCAGAGGGGGGGGATGACTCATCGTTGCACATTTTGGACTTGCGCCTGGGATGGGATTACTACTAGCGGGCGATATGTGAATAAATTAGTAGAGACAGAATACTGGCCTCCAAATGTGCGCGCCGATCATGCTGACGACATTCATGCATCGGTTGGAGGTGCCCTGAAGGTGATCACAGGAATTAAGCGATGATTATTACGAGAATAACGCTGCGAAAAATATAAACAACGGCTTGAAATAAACTACATTTAAATATGTGAAAGATATTCGATTAACGACCAAATAATGACTGTTATTCACGAGTCAGATGCTGTGAAATCAAGAAATATCTATTTTTGACATTCTCTCACTTTGAATCTTCTCTCACTTTGTTCTTTTGAAACCTTTGATTTCTTTCAGAAACCTCCCCTACCGACAGAATCTGATCGATAGCTAAAAATTTGACACATTTCTTTATATTTTTTTAAATTTTTTTAGTTTACCTACGAGACGATGAGAAACAAAACGATCGTACTTCTCGCCGTAGCCACAGTTCAACACAAATCACGCAAAAGGTCTAATGCGCCATATAACTGAATAGATTTGGAATTGTGAAGTGTCAACTATATTAATTAACTTCTTCATTTCGGAGAGACTGCAGGTGGTCTCCGTGACACAGTGGTTAAATGCTTGGTCTAGTGATCTTTCGGTCCAGAGGTCGAACCCCGAAAGTGTCATTGGAAGTCGTTAGGAAGCGCATCCGGACTAAATGATCACAACGCTCCAGATTAAAGTCTGACTATGTCAGCACCGTTCAAGCTCCCAGCTAGGAGAAGTAGTGCTAAACATCATTTTTTTAAATTTTTTCTACAGGGGCTTGAGCAGCTCAAAAAGCGCAGAGACCCATGGTCAACCTTGTCTAGCTGGCTGCACTAGAGAATTGGTAGACGAGCTTCATTCAGTACAACACATGAAATGGTACAGGTTCATTGACCTTTGATTTCGGTTCTAGATGAAAGCGATGACTTACAAGTGCAAGCAATTACAGCTTTTAAGATCATTCATATTTCACAGTGCAATGATCTCTATGATTATTGCTTCCATAATAAAGTTTATGATTCCCGAAGAGTGCATAGATTTCAAGGAGTGCAATAAACAGTCTTCCTTGGAATGCATTGGCACATAGAAAGTTTTACATCCTCTAAAACAGCAAATTCCTCATGGAAATCTCAAGAAATACTGCTGATATCAACAATTCCATAACAAATAGAGGTGGACATCGGACATTAAATTCTGATGGTTATAGATTCTGAGGATCCTGTGAAATACAATAGTTATTTACGCAACGAGTGCAAAATATCCATCTTTATTGCTTTCTTCGAGGTCAACATATCTATGCACGAGCCCAAAGGGCGAGGCCATAGAATGTTGATCGAGGAGAAAGCAAAAGATGGATATCTTTGCACGAGTTGTGTAGGTAATTTTATTTTTCACCGATATCATGACCATTATGACTAATCTAATTCTATGGTGTTTGATGAGCTACAATTTGAATTTTAATTGTTAATAATATGACGAAGATGATCTGATTCACATATAACTCTTATGGATCTATATTTTCATAGCAACTTCAGTTTACATTTACATTTTGATTGCGACTGCAATAATTTAGCTCTTCCTTGTGTTGGCTTGACAAAATATCGAAACGTAACTGCAATGGACATACCGCAGGAAATGAAGAACAAGATTTTTCAATGCAAATCAGTTGGGGTTTGCAACAAATGGCATGGCAAGTTTTCCGCATTTGTCGAAGAAAATAAGTATACTGAGAATTCTGAAACTGTTCTAATATTTTTTAATGAAATATCAAAACAGTACTCACCTTCAACGTTGTGGCAGGCGTACAGCTGTTTGAACAAGTTCTACATAATTTATAAAGGATGGCCATCGAAAGCAAGAAGGAGAAAACGAATCTAAGCGTGTTGTATTTAATAACTGTTCAAATCTCATCATAAACTTATAAAAGTACGTTACCTGAAGGTTTTGGGTTCTTTTAAATGTTGGTCCTTTTAGAAATAAAAAGCTAGCATTTAGATAAAATTGTTCATTTTCATTTTTATTTCAAGTGATGAGTTATACTCACCTCTTAAGCTGAAATAATGAGCGGGTTTTATATAATTCAATCGCATATATCTATATAGAAATCTATAATTCAACCAGTGCAATAATGAAAACATTACTGCACGCCCGTGCAGTAATCCGCTTTACAGGTAATATAAACTGACAGGATATCTACATGATACGCACGGTGAAAAATAAAGTTACTTACTCAACTCGTGCAAAGATATCCCTCTCAATTGCATTATTCTCGATCAATAAACTACGCCCTCGGCTTTCGTGCATAGACATGTTGATCTCGAAGAATGCAATAAAGATGGATATTTTGCCCCTATTGCGTAAATAACTATTCTGCATGTGGCGACAGAGTAAACAAGATGGATATCACCAATAACATAATCAATTATCCCTTTTAGGCGCCAATGTCGCATTATTGCGACAATCAATTGGTGTGCTGTCGCTCTTCCTATTCAGTCATGTCTATTTAACGAAACCGATTCATTTGCATGTACAGGGTGGGCCAGAAGTCCCCTGCACTTTTTGAAAATGGAAAAGACATCAAGTTATACTTAATGAGTGTCTCTAACGGCTCATAAATCAATTTGTTATTGAAATTATCATCTAAATTAAAGTTAAGAGTTGCTTTATGACTAGATTATACACATTTATAATGATGTATATACGCCCCATTTATCTTCTAAATTTCCGAAAATAAATACAAAAACAGTAAGTATTTGAAAAAAGGATTTTCTTATTTATCAAAAGGGTCAACTTGGTTACCTTGGTGATCTATGCACAACTGCATTCGACGGAAAGTACGGTCATGAATTCTTTTCAGAGTCTCTTTATCAAAACTTTCAAACAAGTTCTTTATGACACATTTCAAATCATCAACACATCCACATTTCATTGAAATAACCTGTCGCTTCAATATTCCCCATAAAGCGTTGTCACAGGAAGACAGGTCGGGACTGCGTGCAGGCCAGGCAATCGGACCGAACTTACCAACCCATCTGTCTGGGAAAACGGTATTGAGATAGTCCCTCGTAGCATGGGCGGTATGGGAAGGGGCACCGTCTTGTTGGAAATTAGCGGAATACAAGAGTCCAAGTCTCTGCAATTCTGGTATGAAATGCGTTCGTAACAATTCAATATAGCGTGCAGAAGTTATTGCTCCTTCCATGAAAAATGGTCCAATTAAGTGATCACTACTCATTGCCGCCCATACCATAACACTTGGAGGATGCTGATGAAATTGTTCCCAAAAGAAAGGATTTGCTTTGCTCCAGAAAACCGAGTTGACATTACGCCCGTCACCGTAAAATGCACATTCATCAGAAAAAAAGAGCAGGTTCCTCTGCGGCCAATCGGATATCTGACTAGAATGTCGCGACAACATTTGACTCTGAGATCACGATCATCATCCGAAAGATACTGAACCTTCACGGATTTGAAAGGTCTGTAATTCAAATCGGACTTTAATATTCTTCGAAGCGTTGTTCTGGGAATATTCAATTCTTCAGACCGTCTTCTGGAACTTAGCGTAGGGTTGGCTTCCACCGAGGCCTCGACATTTGTAGCATAATCACCTCGCTCGCTGGGACGACCAATTCTTGCACTATCATTAATACTTCCTGTTTCAAAAAGTTTATCCATCCATTTTCGAATCTGTTCTCCTCTCGGGGGTTCCACGTCATAAGACCTTCGTAACTTGTCCTTTACTTCCCGCATTGCTTTATTTGAACGCTCGGATTCGTATAACCATGCCGCTGCTTGAATACGAAAAGGTATACTGTAAGGTGACGAGTCAGTCATCATAGGATTCAACAGAGCGAACTCCAGTTTACTTCAAAATGATATTTATTCAATAATCACAATGTAGTGCGATAAAAATTCAAATCTCTTTGAAATTAAGCGATTAATGATGACATGAAATCAAACCAATCATTGTCAAATTTCCAGGTTGAGATATCGGATAATCAAATTCTTTGAAACGGAATTTTCAAATTAGGAAGTAGAGATATCGAACAATCAGTTTCTTTAAAAACTGAAAGGAACAGAAGATCAGAAGATCAGATCTCTATGAAGAGAAGAGAAGATTGGATCTTTATTGATTACACATTACACTAAACGATAATGAAGTTAATTAATGAGATTATCAGATGGAAAGTATGCCTAAAATGCTCTCATCACATGTATTTGACCTCCTATACATATGTTAATCAAACTTAAGCATTTCTACACCGATTTTTACTATATAAGTTAAGGAATAATTCACATTTTAAAAAGTGCAGGGGACTTCTGGCCCATTTTATATATACATTGGTTGGTACCTAATAATTTCGTAAATCAGATGAGGCCCTAATATTCATTCATATCTGATTTTGTCTTTTATTGATCATTCATGATACACGATTAACATGAAATCATACAGTATATACAAGTTTATATGCAATATCTTCAGATGTAGCCTTTAGATCTTTTTGTAAACATTATGCCTTCAAGTATGTTCAACACTATCTGACTCACAGAAATGAACATCTCTCACGATCGTTGCGCAACAGGGAACATGCGAAAATTAACCAGGCGCGCTACTGTAGGATTTCAGATTCTCACATTAATAAATCAATAATTCGACATAGAATGATGTTAATATACCCCCGTATAAAACACAAAGATTGTCCCTGCTCAGATTTCATTTCGGGGGACATGTCCCCCTTGTCCCCCCTTGGCTCCACTGTAGATGGCTATAACCGATACATGAGAGGTGTTGATTCTACAGGTCAAAGATCAACAACCTATCTGATTTCCTCATCCCTCTAGGAAGTGGTATCGTCGGATAGCGAACAGTTTCTTGAGTATTTGAGCCGTGAATGCTCATTCAATTTTCACTTCCTCTTGTCCTGCAAGCCGTACAATGTCACTCAAAACTTTCATTCAAGAATGTTGTGCCTCCCTTCTATATGAGTATGAGAATCAATCACGTCGAGCGAGACGAAGTTCTGGTGACAGACCACAGCGGCTGACTGAAAAAGCATTGGCTAGACGCAACTCGTTCCAGACCTGATTGTAGAGTTTGCAGTGACCGCAAAATAGCGGGCGGTCGGAGACAAACACATTATAAGTGTTATCAATGTGGAGTTCCATTACGTGCTCATCCATGTTTTGAACGATATCACACTCGCGTGGACTTCCAATTGTGTCATTTAGACATGTGACAATGACGTCAAACATTTGCAAATAAAGATTATTTCGAACTAAATGATAGTGATTTTGATATTTAAGAATAAATTAGGTTTTCTGTGACATAACTATACCGGTATATTATATCATAGCTAACTTTTCTAAAACAAGCGCTTAAAGGGTTGAGCACGGTCAATTTCTATTGAATTCGATTTTAGAGAGTATGAGAGAGTGATTTATGACTTCATTCTTGCGGAAAACATGATCGATGCTATGATGTGTAGAACCGTAAAACAAGGACATTCCTGTAGCTGCATGGCCATAAGAATTTCAAGCGTCCGATTAATTTTATCTTTGAGATACAGATGCTTCAGGGCACTGTTAAACCATAAACCAAATCTCAAACAAGTTATAAATGCAAAAAGTTTGGATGTTGAGGAAATTTTTCGAGTTCGAAAATATTTCTTAAGTTTTGAGGGGTCTCTCACTTTCCTCCATGTCTAAACTTTTTGTATGCGGTACTTACACTCTGCAGGATAATGTAAGGAAATGAGGAATGGTTTAATGACGAATCAAATTTACCTTGCCATATTGACTAGTTTTGCTTCATCAACCCAAAGCCCATTTTTATCAAGAGTTCATATTTTAGGAGATGTCATAAAATTCAATTTAATTCATGTGTAGCAGACGTAAGAGTTCCTGACGCTCCTGTTTTTCAGTCTTCTAATATATGGCACCGTCCACCAGGGTTAGAACCGTACGTGCTTTCAGCGGTCGGGGCCGGCGACCGGCTCGATCAAAAACCGACCGGCTGGGGCCGGTGTAGTCAAAACCGGTCGGAGCTAAGCCGGCGTCTCTATAACCTACTTAGACCGCATCATTTTATTTCTCAATTTCTATGTAGCGCACGGAATCCGAATAAGCAAGAGCTCCCGATTAAGCACAGGGACGCTGATTTTTATCAATTTTTTCCAAATTGATCCTCTATCAAGTAATTAGACAAATATTCGTGCTCTGATAATGTAGTTTGTACGCGCATGAAAACTTCGTGGTACTCATTACGAAGAGCCAAACTTGAGCTATAATCAGAATCCTCGAGCCAAAACAGCCGTGAATTTAGCAGCTTATTGCCAAATTAGTTGACTTATTACCAAAACTATCGACATATTTCCAAATAGCTGTGCCTTTCAACATTATTCCCTACGCAGGGAAAGCAAAAATGATACATTTTCCTCGGTTATTCCAAGTACATAAACTTCTTTATCAACACCAACTTTCAGTAATATTGCACGGATCTGTCAGCCGCTTTGAATAATGATTTGAAGGATAATTTTCAATAAACGGTTCGCAATGCTTGCGTCATACAATTCTGTTATCATATTCCTACAATGTTACAGTTCTATTTTAACTTACTTAGAAAACTGATTCTAGAATAAATGTCGTCAATTGTCGTCAACCGGCTCCAACCCTGCCTGCCGTCCACAATTTTGCTTTGAATCTGTCATTGAATATCGGACGTTATCAATCATCTACGGCTATACCTTTGAATACAATTTACAACAAATTGAATGAAATGAACGGGTGGGGCATCCTGAGACCAGGCATCTGCATACAATATATCATCATTGATTTCATGATAAACGCGCTACATGGCATGTAGCAGAAGAATGTCTCCAATAGCAGTCACAGGCATTGCCAAAAAAAGACTAAAGAAAAGTACTACTCACAACGTAATGTCTTCTAAGGTCAGATGTCTATGACTGACATTCTTCATATCACGGCTTTCGTATTTTCTCTCTGATGTTCACTGTTAAGTAATGAATTCAGGAGATCAGCTTTCTTTCCAGTCGGCGTTTTTGATCACTTTGGCTTAAAGCCTATCATAATCAGAATACAATGAGAATCTCTTCCTGTCTCATGTAGCTGAACGTCATGACGACACCCTAATACTGTCTGCAAAAAGCAAGAGATGAACAAGATGTCGACTGATACGTGCTAGGAATAAGGCTGCAATAAGATGTAAAACTTTAAATGAAGGTCAAAAATGATAAAAAACAACTATACTGCCTTCATACTGTTCCTGTCTCAATTTCAAAGAAATTTTGTACTCTCTCCATCCCTTGAAGTGCATTATGAACGCCAGTTGCCTTTGAAATATTATAATATAGGCCTAACCCTAAAATAAAATTCAAAAACTGTTTTCAAAGTGGATGGCATCCCCAACTCGAATGTCGCGAGTTCATTATTACGACGAACGATACAAGCTCTTACTACAAGCCTTCGATATCAATCACTATTATAACATTGCATTGATGAAAAGGTGGGCGACAAGAAGAGCAAGCAACAGATTCATGCACTCAGACATGTTCAAAATTCGCAGAAAACCATTGATTGAATGCACGGCTTCAAAATGCCATAAAAACCAGGCATATCATAGACATGAACAACGATTTCAGTAGCATCCATAGACCCTGCTCTTCGTCCCGCAATGACTTGTCAGTACATGTCAAGAGTGCACAAACCAGGGATGCGGAGTCGGAGTCCCGGAGTGCTATCATTTTTCCTGGAGTCGGAGTCGGAGTCGACTCCGGACTCCGGCCTATAACTAGACCCGAAGTACAATACAAACAAATTATTTGTCCTTGTGCATAGCTGTCAATGTCTTGATGTTAACTTTCCCCGTCAAAAAGTACAGTCAAGACAGCAGTGCATGCAAAGCTTGTAATTGTTGAGGTAATGAACCGTGATCGTCAAAAAAGGATTGTCTTTTCACTCGCTGATTTAGTAGAGAAGACAAGCCTTCCTAGCCTCGATCACACCTACGCGCCAAAGGTCATATCAGAGACAAAAGTAAAATATTACCTTATTTGAGAACATTACCTCTTACCCTCACGTCAATCGTGCGTGATGGCTCCTCTAAAGCGCATATTAAAATCGAAAGTGTACTCATATTTTTGTACTCGTTTTGGAGAAGAATGGGGGATTTCCCTGCCTGGTAGAGACTGAAGGAAAACTGTGTGAAGCACAAATTAACAAGATGGGAGGAACCGAGTCGCATGCATCCAACTTAAAGCGTCATTTGATAAAGTCTCATCGAAAATGATTGATAATTGATGCAACAATGATTACTAAAAATAGGTTCAGGTAAGCCTATAGTGATCTATCATGTATGTTGCCAGTTTATCTAAAAAAAACTAGGCTCTATATACTTGCCAACCGGAGTCTGAGTCGGACTCCTATCAAACCCCGGAGTCGGAGTCCTATTAAAATGATAGGACTCCGCATCCCTGGTACAAACTAGCTTGTGGCATGAAGAATGACTTTAGAGTGAACAAGCCGCTGCTTTACACAACAGGCTGCCCTATGCGAGTCTGTGGACTTCTTTATTTAAAACCATGGGCATACCATCCATCTTTAAGTTATACCATAGAGTGAGTATATTAGGTAGACTGGTAATTCCGCATTTATCAAATCCCCACTGTGTATACAACAAAAGATATTTAATTGTTTAAAAGGGCTAGATGAGAAATAGATGCCTCAATTTGAACCCATTTTAGTACGGTCCTCATCGTGGCAAAAAACATTACGGCAATGGTGCGAAATTGATGTTTTGTCGGCTGTGCGATGTGCGGTGCGATAAAAAGCCTTAGAAATGGCATATGATATTAGTCACTGATATTGTATGTCAAGCTTCAAGAATTGTCATTCAGTAGTCTCTATGAAAAAAATTTAAAGATGACAACGGTAATATACAGCAACTTAATGCAGTACCGGTACTATCAATTTGGAAGAAAAAATATTCACATGAAGACTGATGGGGTATTGGTAAACACTCAATTCCGTCTGTCTGTAGAATTCATGACCATTAACAATTTCAGTGAGTATGTGAATACTACACTGAGGAATTGGCTATTAATAAGGCTCACCCATGTCAACAGTGCTCTTCGAGTTATTCACCAGGCTGAAACTACAAAATACAATCTAAATATATGTATCTATGTATTGAAAATGATTAACAGGGCATTTTAGGGCCGACTGGAATCGATCATCGCATGTCTGTCAATGTCAAAGATGCTGTCAATGTGCATTGTATAACATACGTAGCAGATGCTGCTTGCTTTTATTTGCTTAAGTCAATTTTTTTATATCAAATTTTCTGATAGTTCATATTTATTTTTTTGTTGTATCATGTAATTTCTTACCGCAAAACTACATATACACGTTAGATTGTTGCCAATCTTGGCAATCGCGTCTGGTGCGGCCAGGCGCCGGTGGGCACATCAACGATATACATGTACAACCATAGCCAGGCTCCGTACTTATTACAAAGAAGTAATCCAATTGCATGATCACAAGTAAAGACGCGGTTCATTTTTCTGCTCAGAAAAGTCATTTAGTCATGTATTTGGCGAATTGTTAGTGAACTTTACTCTGCTTTAATCTAAACATGAAACAATTGGTTTTCATTTGTATTATTCCTTTATAACATGCGCTCTTCAGATCTAATAATCAACTGACATAAAGTAATGCAATTATGTCTAATTGAAAGAATTGTATCAGTCCTGTTTACAACTGCGCTTTACAAAGCATCTGAAAATGTAGAATGTTCGACTATTATTTGTTGCAATTTGGAAGTTGAATAGGATGGCCGCGAACAGAAGACTACGTTTCATATCGGAGTAGGCAAAAACCAGTTCTGTATTCTTCTAAAGTTTTATTTAACTCCGATATGAAATTTGGAAGTTGTTTTTAGACATGAATAAAAATTTCTTGATTTATTTTTAAAATACGTTTTATTTCTGTAATTACTAAAAAGAGGCAATGAAAAGGAATATTTGTTGTTCGCTTACAGATATTTTCAAATCCATGCAGTATCAACTGATTTTTACTGGTTTCGTTTCACACAAAGTAAAAACACGTCTATTTCCCATCTAGCCCTTTATAATATTAAATATCTTTGGCATACACTTTCGATTCTATTAAATGAACTCGAGGCAAGTACAGTTGGGTATTGCTAACAGTTTTTGCAGTTCTGAAGAAATTACCACGAAATTGAGTAATCATGATTGTAATGCAGAAGGAATTATGATATTTCACATATTCTCATGACAGTCTTGAAGATTTAATGTTTGTTAATTAGCAATTCGATGGATTCCTATTACTTTAATGCTCAACCTCAAGAGTAATTTCTTAAGCGTGATCATATCACAGGCAGCCTGCCGCTCGCACAGCAAGATCACATAATCTAAGACAATGACTTCATGTAAATTTGAAAGATGTAAATGGTTCCACATTACTGTTCAGATTCAAGAAATGAAACATAAATTTTGTGAATCATAAAATCATGCCGGTGAAAATATAATTAAAAACTTGAAATTTCAGCCAATGAAAGCAAAATCAGACTTCGACTTTTTCATGAAGACGTCCATTTATAGTACGGTTCATAAAATTCCCGTGATAGTCAGCTTAATTTCCGCTTTGTTTGTATTCTTATTAACAAGTATTCAGTCCTTTGATATCCAACTTGTTTCATACTACTTATAATGCGGTGTCATCTCGGTAGTATATCAATATGCATAATTTTAGCTTTCTAAAAACTGCTCAAATAATTTTTTGGACCACGGGAACGCAATCTCCGCAAAAAACTGAATCTTATGACAAAAAAATTTTCACTGTACACAGATATATCTGCATACTTTTTTGAGTCGACACTCTACCTATACGTATATACTTACTCTATAGGTTACACTTTTAGAAATATACCATATACGGTATTGGGAACGAATCCTGACCAGGAAACTGATCACAGATAAAATAACTCAGATACGTTTTGACTGCACACCTTATCATCTTAGTAGCATGCCAAACAAAAGGCATGAAATCGTCTTTATAGAAGTTGTCTGCATGTGAAAATTGCGTAGCTATGGTCTAGAATGAGTCATCACCAGTGTTTTTGAGCAGATCGAAATTTCACGCTCGCTCGCTCATCGCTCATTTGCCCATAATCGCCCTGTCGCTCGCTCACCGCTCATTTCCTCAAAATAATCCTTTCGCTCGCTCACCGCTCAAAATCATGAAAAAATGCCGTTCGCTCTCTCATTTCTCGATAATACCCTCCTTAATTCTACAAACCTTTTTATGCTCAGAGCTAATTCCATGCTTTAAATCAAGTAGATACCTTTTATAGGCGTTGAAAGGAAATTCATCATTTCATTTTAGTTGAAATTTGAAACACACGATGAAACAAAGTAAACCATCATACCAATGTATTAAATTAGCTATTGCACAAAATTAGTTGAAGCAATTTTTTTATGAACATAGCCACAGAATTCTTTTGACATGTGTAGAGATGGGCAACAATCTAAACTTAATCCTACATGAGCTATAATCCAACTGTCGGTCGCGCACTGATCACATGAATCAGTGCATACAATTCTTGGCGCAATACTTGGACAAAATTCGCAAGGTGCGTTAAGAAGTTATGTAATGCGTTGACAATTGAAAATGAATTCATTTGAAGTCGTGACAAAATAATGTAGATAATTCCTAAAAGTAGCTAAAGATGACATACGTGACTTATGAGTGACTGAGTAATTAATAAATGCAAGAAATCTGTTACAAATAAAATCGCTTGATAAACGAAATCGCTGGTTTATGTGAAACAGCAAATGCTGCACCCGAAAGGACCTGAGACATCGACGTCAGCCGTCACTGAGACTTCGGCCCACTAAGCTCAGTATCTGTCAAGATGGTCGGTCCGCAGCAGCTCGTTGCGCCCAGGTCCTACTTCCTTCTACCATTGGACTCTTCTTCATGGTGATCTTTACACTTAAACACCGTTCCGGTGCGTGTAGCATACTCTCTGCGAAGCCAAATCATAGCCAGAGAGGACACGGCGAAGATTGGCATGTCACACAGATGACACTGAGGGTCGGTCCGGATTCCTCAACGTGTCAGATTAGCAGGGGTATACATGGCATTTAAACGAACGGTCTGAACGGAACTTTTTTCATTTTTCTGATGAACGAATTATCGAACGACATGTCTGAGAAGCTGATGAACGGTGATCGGAACGAACCGCTTTTTTGCTTGATTGAACGTGATTGAGCGGTAATTTAGCCCCGGAAACCCAGCAAAAGAAATAATGGCAGAAAATCTTTGATACATTCCAAAATTGCTTATTTACACATTCTGACTTCCATAAAGTAGTATTCTGAAATTTGAAAATATTTAATTGCCAATTTCTGCATGGATCACCACTAACCCATTGGGCTTTTGTGGTGTAAGTGAAACCTCGAAAATTTCGATAAAAGAAAACTCTTTTGATGCTCTTCGAAATTGCTTGTTTAAACATTAAGACTTCAGTTCAATGACAAAACAATGACAAGAGACTTGCTGTTACACAATGATTCCATCTCTTGCTATTGATTTAGTGTTCCAAAAATACATCTACTTATTCTTCTACTCATCATCTACTAAAACATCTGCGCATATCACCATCAATGCGGTTTAGCAGTGGTGAAAACTGAAGAAGCCAAGCCGGACTGAAAAAGTTTCACGTCCTTCCATGAAGCAACGAAATACATGTATGTCATGATGCGCACTAAAGTATCATTTAATTCATCACTTGGGCGATTAAGCGGGCATTCGCATGAAGGCACGGGCATTTACAATAATGGCTTAATCTGAGAATTCATATCCAGTCAGTGGATATGCAGGTAGGGATTCATGGCGACGTACATGACGTGGGTGCCTAAGCTCATTATGCAATTGAATCTAGTCACTATCGAATTTAGTCACATCGTATTCTTAAATCACTATTTCTGAAGACTAGACCTAGGCCTATGCTAGCTAGCAGGTTTCAAGCACTGTGTAAGCGAATAGCCAAATGGGCGAATATCTACCCATCGTCACCTATAGCAAATTCGTGCAGCGTGATGCTGCTAAAGTGTGTTGTAGGCTAATCATCAAGGCAGAAGGAGTATGACTTTCTCCATCGATTTTGATATTCTCTAGTTTGATTGGTTTTGATACAAAGGGCGCGTGTGACGTGTAACTTTTGACGTCAACTCATGATTCGCATTGTCATTGTAGGACAATACCGACAACGAATTTTCCGATAGGGCAGCTTGTATTATTTTGCGATGTTAGATGGATCACATCCTGCATCGCCAGCTTCCACATTTCTCTGAAAAAACCAATGTTAGCTAGAAACGACATCACTATATAATAAGGTTCGACAGCACTATGTAGGGTCCATCAAAATTGAATATTGTTTTGACTTAGAAGGAACGATTGAACGGGTGTTTTATGCCATGAACGAACGGAACGGGGGTGATAGCTCATTTGAGCGGTGAACAAACGAACGGGTCTGAAAGGCTAATGAGCGGAAGATCGAACGAAATGGGAAAAATATGACCGTTCTAATGCTGGGTATGAAACACAATAATAGAAAGACATTCCTGATCGTTTTTTATCTGGGGAGCCATCTGGGAGTGATGGTCGCAGTTCACTGCATGTTATGAGGGAAAACATAAACTCCGAACGCTACGTTCGAGTGATCGAAGAACATGTTTATCCTTTAGCATGCAGTTTAGGTGATCCATCATCTGATTTCATTCTCATGGATGACAGTGCTCCATGCCATCGTGCCAGTGCAACTCCATTGTATAGAAGACAGGCAGGAAAACTAACATTAGACTGGCCAGTGGCCAGCAAGGTCTACTCCCTTTTAACGACTAGCCCCTAACTAGGCAAACATATAACAAAGAAAAATATTTAATATGATGTAGGATGCAAATTTATTCAATTATAGTTAGAAAACGTGCTGTTTACTTTAAAATGTCTAGTTCTAGCTAATTTCTAACTATTTATGAAACGGACTGTATGCGTATGTTTGACATGTAGGCTATTCCATGTATGGCTTACACATCAATCTTGTCGTTCTCAGATAAGTAGCTTCCTATTACACTCAACTCATTTAGCATCGTAGATAGCAATAATTGAGGAGACAATAGAAAAATGTCCTCAGACATAATGTTTCAGGACATCTCTCCATTACTTGTCCAGGCGAGCGGGCACTCTGCAATCTTTATCATTGAGGAGATTTTTCTCTTAAGTTCGGTGGAATTTCAAATTTGAAAAATCTGACAAAATTGGTAATTTGACATCTTGAATCGCTTTTTACAACATGGGGGGATGAATGAGTTGGAGCAAATGAACATCACGATAAGAAAGCTCAGAACCGAAATATGTTGTGCCATGAATTCCATGTGATTTGGAACATTGGTTTGGATGTTAAAGGGGAGGCAGATTCAGTCCTACGCACGTCAGAGTCCGGTATGGAAAAGGACTAAAGTGAATCAATGTTCGTGGTCTTAAAATCAATGCATCGCAAAATGGAAGCCATATATGCCTACTCTAGGATTGTCCTGGTGTAGGCCTAATTTGGTTGGTTTCAATTCTTCTTAAATTGTAGCTCTTTCTCAGTTCTTTCACGTTTGACGATACTGAATGTCTCTAAAGGATCTGCATGTGGATATGTTCCAGCAACGAAATTCTTCTATCAAATTAAGGACCTTTTTAATGTCTTCGTGCAATTCCGGAGATCATTAGTACATCTATGGGACGAAGCGACGATTGGGAGACCGATTCAAAAGATATGTTAATAAATAATGTGTCGATGGTCAGATGTTGAGTGCAGCATCGATCACAAAGACCTTATTGCTAAGTTCATATTCAGAGGATGAATCCAGACAGGCATTCAATGTATATTGTCAAGAGTGTGAAAACTACAGAAAAGAGAAAAAAATTGGAAGTTTGTTCATCAATCAAGTTATAGGGTAAAATGGTGTAATACCGTACACTTGGGTAATACCGAACACTCAATATCTAACAAAGTATGCTATCCAGCCCATTTCTGTACGACGCAATTTGATTGGACAATCAAAACCGAATCATGTTTCTCCATTTCCCGACAACACCAACTGCGTTAGTTGTCAAACTCACACGCGCTTCATTTTGTCTACGGGCGATATATGAGGAGGTCAACTACAGTGAGTGTTGATGCATTGGTTTATTAGTCTAAGTGCGTCGAATTACCGTTCTGCGGTCCATGGCATCATGTACTTACAATATAGAACTTTCCCATAAAAGTATGTTGGACAGTTTCGTGCAAAAATAACTTTAAAGTAAAGTAGCCAGTTGGGGCAATGGCGTACGTATTATGGGGTAATATCGTATGCATTTGGGTAATATCGAACAATTGCGAGGTGAATGTACGGCATTACCCCCGGGGTATCGTTTGAATACTATAGCCTATATCTGCTATTCCTGTTCATGCATTGATAATTTTGCCCATATTATTATTACCAGTCCTGTTGTAAAAAATAATGTGTACATCCTACTCCTACATTCTAAATATTAGGCTTAAGCTTCAGAATCAAAATAGTATAATTATCTACGGTTTTATGAAGTATACATGCATTTAGCACATACATATGTTATTTAAGGTTCCACATTTCAAGCTTTAGGCCCATTATCTTTGATTAGGCCTACATGCCTGTTGACATGCCTGGCTGTTTCAATTTCTAATTTTAAAATTTAGAAAAACAGTTCATTGCAACGGATCGGTTGGCGATGCGAAAATATTTCGGAGTATATTATCTTTTATAAATACTCCGAAATGTTTCAATTTCTAAGTCAGTTCTCCTTCATCTAATTTTAGATTGCTACCTATGCCTCGAAAATATATCAGAAAGACAAACAGGGGGGAGTCGAGTCCCGAGGACCTTAATCACGCAATGCAGGCAGTCATTGATGGAACCTTGAGTAAAAGAAAGGCGAGTCAAGTCTACGGAATACCTCTTACCACACTGTGTGATCGAATAAGACAAGGAATCAAGACAAAAGCAAGACTTGGAAGAAAATGTGTATTGGACCCGGAGATGGAACAAGGATTGGTCCAGAGAATCAAGCAGCTCGGTCATCTATTTTATGGAGTTACCGCACAACAAGCAAAGTAAGTGAAATCGATAATCTCTTCGCCTACTTAAAAGAATCCAACCTCACAAAAATCAGAGACAAAAATGTCTTAAGACGCAATTGGCAAAAATGTAATAAGTTTTATGTTAAGCCTACCCAGGTCCCATTAGGCGTTCAGGCTTAGGGATGAATATTTCACTTATGTAATTGGGTTACTGTAATTGGCGTACTTGCACATTTTCTAAAAAATCATCTTGTTATTATTGTGTTGAGGTATAAAGAGCCTCAATTCTGTGATCGTGTTGCTGTAGAAAATTTGATCCCGTGTTAAGGACAATTGTCCAAGATATGTATCTATTAACAGGCACGATACAATACAAAACAACATTTGAAAAAGGCATAAAATTGGTTAGGAGTTTAAGGAAAACACATTTAGAGGTTTTCTTTCTTTGCAGATCAGCTGCCTACGATTTCGCAACGGAAGATGGACTGAATCACAAGTTCAATAAAGAAAAGAGAATGGCTGGATATGACTGGTTTGTAGGCTTCCTTCGTAGGCAACCTGACATCTCTTTAACGCACGCCACAGGCAACAAGTTTATCCCGCAACGTAGAGGAGCCTGGCGCCATCTCATCCAATCGCGCGGTCTCCGCCGGCTCTACCGTGGAGGAGCCTGGCGCTATCTCATCCAATCGCGCAGTCTCCGCCGGCTCTACCGTGGAGGAGCCTGGCGCCATCTCATAAAATCGCGAGGTCTCCTCCAGTAAATAATTAGCTAAATTCTTTACTGTTCAGAAAACTGTGGGTAAGCCAAGTCAGCAAAATAGAAATAGAAAACGTTTCAAGTCTATGATTCTGGATTCGACTGAGCAATCCAAGAAGAGCAAATCTGCAAATATTTCCGATCAGTCAAGTCAGGAAGTTGATCATGTCAACCAGGATGAACCTCAGACGTCAAGAACACTGAACACGCGACGTTGTGTCTGTGGAAGTAACTGGAGAAATACCAATTTGGACTGGTTTCAATGTGTTCGTTGCAGCAACTGGGCATGTGAAGATTGCTTCGGTACAAGCTCTTGTGTGTCTTGCATGTAGACATTTTACTCTTTTCCGCACGTAGTTAATGACAGTTTTTATACCTACTTGTACTTTTATACGCAAAACTTTTTTAGTCGCATTTTATTCAAATACACACAATAGACACTATTTGTCTAATTTTGCTAAGCATTCTTAGATAAGTTTTAGTAAAATAACACAACTCTTATATAACAAATCGTTTTTCATTTTATCGTAGTTTGGGAAGTTGTACGTTATACTGTACATCTCTATGGGACACAACAAACTAACAGTATTGTTAGCAACAATACCTTTATTTGAAGTAGACCTAATAATCGTCTGTCTCTTAGATGTTCTCGTGATGCCTATAATTTTGCATTTTTGTAGCAGTATATAAAAGAGGAAATGAAAATCGTTTCTGTTTCATACATGTACGAGTTGATTAAATGCACAACAAGAATAATAATAGGCATATCTCTACTGGAAAACATGTAGGCCTACGTTTATGTTAATGAGATAGGAAATAAAGGAAGATAGGCCTAAATAAATCTACGTGCGGTATTACCCCAACAAGTGACAATGTACGGTATTACCCCAACTACGGGGGTAATACCGGTGTTTTTGATAAAAAAGAAACGACATCCTAAGAAGAATAAATGGCTTTCTTGCAAGTTTAAATAGTCGGATCCTTTACTTTAGGTTCATAACTCGTCATAGACGCTTTGTATGATCAACTGGAGATATTTTTGCGAATGATAACTTTTCTCGCGCTTATGGATAGGCTATAAAAGATTTTTCTGTTATATATTAAGATTTTACAAGACGTGAAAATATAAGGATCATTACAAATTCTTACACTAAATGAATAATTCGTTACGCAATAGATTTCCCCGCCAAAATGACACTAAAACAATTTTTTATTTAATATTTCATGGTGTACGGTATTACCACAGCCACTGTGGGTAATGCCGTTTTCGGTGATTTTTGAAAAAAGATACACAGTGAAAATAATATGCATTCCAGACGAAAATAAACAATCAATTCCACAAGCCCAGGTTCATATCATTTTAGGAATATCTTTGTTTTGATACAGAAATTCATTTTATAGACGAAATCTCTTTCGGCGCTTAGGGGTACGGCATTACACCATTTTACCCTATGGATGCATGTACTATAAAAAGACTTTTATAGAAAGCATTTTAAGAGACTTTTCAAACATTTCGCTATTTTGATTATTTGATCTTTATAATTTTTGTTTTTTCTAATAATGGCTCGATCAACCGCTCGCTCACGACAGAAAATCACAGCTCGCTCGCTCAATTTTCGCTCGCTCATCCGCTCATCAAAAAATTGAAAAAATGCCACTCGCTCCGCTCGCTCAAAAACACTGGTCATCACTACTCTTTGGTTGAACTAAGGTATGAAGCACAATTAAACTTGAGGTTGAAGGAAATATACAACAATTTCTCACAGAACAAGATGCAAATTCATTTTTAAAATCATCTGTTCATGCACCCAAACTGAATATTTAGGTGCACAAGTTGCAGATGTCACATTGCTTACTATCCTATAAGTTGTTTTATGTTCAAAAAGGAAGAACTATTAATATGTCAGCACCGTGTAGAGATGTGCGAACACGACCAGGACCAGGAGGACTAGGGTTGACTGTAATCGATTCTAATTAATCGAATTAATGATGCCAGTCTATTGATGCATCTTACAAAGATTTTGGGAATTTCATTTCTCTTCCTCTTTCATTCCGCAGAAATTTGTTTTTTAATTATTTTTACTCGTGTTGTGTTCGGGATTCAGCTTCGGGTGGAAAGTGGCCGGATCGGATTCGGGTTTCAATTCATAACTGTTGCAAATCTCTCCTACCGTGACTGCGATGCTATGCATCCACAAACAAATAAACCATTCCTTCAATTGATTGTATTAAACAGCAAACGGTTTATGAATCGAGGGAATGGCAAGTTTCTCAGAGGCCAAAAATCATCAAAAAGTTGAACAAGATCTAGCTTACAAATTAACGAATTGATGCTTCTCAACACTCCCCTAAACTAATTTTGTGGCTTCGCCCCTGATCACTGACATTACAAACTTTAATCTTTTAATAACTTCAGACATGTCAGCTTTAGTTTTGACATTCAGATGAAAAAAGGATGGTGACAACAAATCTTTTGTGTTCTGATAAATTTAGCGCAGATGCGATTGAAGAACATTTGAATTCATATCGATGTATTCCTGTAGGCCTATACACTTAATATCATTGATTAAATTGGAATCATATTTCTTTTAATCAAGAATTCTAAATCTGAACTGTTTGATTTCAATATAAACTAAAAGTACAGTTTCTCAATCAGATTATCACAATTTCTGTACTATCTCACACTTTCTCCGTGACAAAATTTGTCAAGCGCCATGTATGCGACGTGTGTCTCGAAAATTGCTGTCCAATGTCAAAAATTTCCAATACTGGACAATATTAGGCGACATTTCATTTAACATTTCAGGATAGTTACTTGAAAAGTTGCTTATCACCTTCGAATTGCTGAGAAAACCTGTGGTAGTTTAGAATAAGTTCTAAGATGTGTTTCATTTTCTCAGTATTCTGCTATTTTGGTTACAGAATTTGAATATTGCACATGTTAAGCATGATGACAAATTACATATTTTCAAATTAACTCTTCATCTCTGCATATTATTACAAAACTAATATTAAGTCGGTTTCAGTAAATTCTAAACATCCAACAATAGCGGAAGAAGGATTTGCTGTATATATTCTTATCAAATGTACATTATAAACTCGTCAATTTTAGCTATTGGGTAAACATTTGTCATGACTTGACTTCAATCTTATTTAATCCAAAAATGCACATAAAACTCTAATTTCTCCACTCGAGTGCAGAAATAATTAACTGCAAGTGCAAAAGAAAACAACATAATGATCACAGCCAATTTGAATTGAATTCCATACTTAATGGAGTAAGTTCATTTCTTTATGTTCGTGTGGTTTCAGGAATTTTGCCAACCACAAATTGAGGTACATATAACAATGAGCATAAAATAAACATACAACGCTAATTAGTCAATTTTGTGTCTGCATATTTTGTCATTATTTTGTGCGTAAACCGTACCTTCCAACTCTCATCGTCTGTGTTCAGCAATGTTCTCGCATATGCTGTGCAATTATGTTTCGCATTTATATAGTTCCTGTTGAAGAACTGCACAACACGGACTAAGCGCAGCCTAGTGATCTTGGTTCAAATAGAATTTCATTTGCGGAGATAATTTATTGTGCACAAACAGAAGTACCTAGCCTATCGAAGCAGTAGAAGAATTACGTAAAAGAAAAAAATGTTCCTTGTTTATACTCCGAAGCACATTCGGCGATGTGCCGCTCTTCCATGTGGCCGGGTTCCATTGATTCCACTCTCAAGAATGATGAGTGTATAACTGTTTTAGAAGTCTTAGGTTTGACCCGACCTAGATTTGAATCCAGGTCTCCTGCAGGCAGAGCAAACACTCTACCACAAGGCAAATGCGCCAGTCGAACACAATCGCATTCAGACCTGCACTGACTGAGAAGTTACTTAATAAGCATAATATTAATCAAACGTGTTTGCAAAATTTATGTGATTTTGGTGCGTACTTGGATGGTAGTTATGCGGCGTAATTCCAATTGGCCGCAAATGTTGAGTCTGATCAATAGTTTCATGGATTTTATTTCGACTTTGTTTTCAAGAGAACTACCAACCTTAAAGCCCCAATACTTAAATTCAATTTAAAGTTGCTTCAGAGAGATCACAATGTGAAAACGCAGAATGTTTTAGTGTAGTAAGGTAAGCCCGGAGTGACTCGGGATCTCTGTTTCTTATTGCTCAGAGGTGTTGGCCGATCTGGTGGCATAAGGGATTGGAGGTTTGGCCGATATAAGAGGCTCCATAATTGATGCATCTCACTTTCGGGGCTGTACAGCTCGACTACTTATCTCTCACTCGGTGCCGCCCAGCAAATTTGAGAGATTCCGAAAAGCATTGTAGGTAAAAGAAGGCGCCGACCAATTGGATGACCGACAGAAATCTCTCACTCTGTCCCAATGAAGGGCACGTATCATGAAAAATATTTTGATTTAGTGAGCATTAATATATTCGCCCTTCGTTAGCGATTTTTGTCAATTCCTGAAAATAGATTCAAACCGATTAAATAGGAGAAAATCATAAAATCATGAGAATATTAAAGTAAGGAGGTCTGAAAGGCCTGAGTATTGAGTTCTTCATCGTCTATTGATAAAGCATTTGCATTTGTGATCCTTCGATTTCCTTCGAGCAATTCCTTCGAGCAATCGAGTAAATTCGATTTCGACCTCATCAGAGTCAACAGCTTCGAAATACTTCCACAAATCATTAAGAATTGTTGATGCTCTTCAGTAAAGTACGCGCATGCATTGGTTGTAAAAACAAAATGCAAGTCTGCAAGGACTATTCACTATTCACATGAGTACACAAAACTCCTCTTGACATAGATCATCAACTTTAATATGTCAAAAATTCATTAGAATTTACATTAAATAAACAAATGAATGCATACAATAATAATATAATGAAATGCATGAATGAAAATAGTCAATTTAACAAGCATGAGAATCGCATACCTTCAAAAGTAAGTACAATAAGTGCATTTACATGCACAGACCTTAGTTGGAAGTACAAAATAAGAAGAATAAGTACAGAAAGTACCTACTAGACACCCTGTCGTAGCTTTGTAAAGGGTAGAACAAAAAAATAAAATAAATCAACATTGCTTCTTCTCAGAACACGTTAGGAAGCGCTCTTCTTCCATGTGACCGAGTTGTTATCTATCCCTATTCCATTCTTATTGCGCTGGATTAAGCAAGAATAAAGAGTATACCTATTTTAAAAGTCTCAGTTTTTTACTGGTAATATCAACAATTGTAGGGTACAGAACGAATGATTGATCAATGCCGCAGGCCGAGGTCAATCGAGAGTTCTGTAGCATAACTGTTGTACACTCTTTTACGGTAGATCATTGCGCAAATTTTTTCTCGATAATGTTGGTCCTTCCGATCATTATTATAAAAGATAGCAGGCGCACGTTCACAACTTTGTTCACAAACTGCTCTGTAGAACTTGACACTGTCTGTGTCTCTTTGCTGTGTGATCTGGTTGATAACACTTAGAAAGTCACTGAAAATTTGCACAATTTAGCTAGTTCAAAGTTGAACTGGCTGTTTATTGTTTGATTGCTATGGTCTTATGACAGCGGATTGTGCCATTTTATTGACACTACATGTTCCAATCACAGAATTAGACCGGTCGTCTTTTCTTCTGTTTGACTAGAAAGGAAACTTTGGAACATGTAACGTTAATGAAATGGCACAACCTGCTGACATAATACCATAGAAATCGAACAATGAGTAGCCAGTTTATCATTAAACACGCAAAATTGTGCGAAGTTTCAGTGACTGTTATCAACCGAATCACACAGCAAAGAGACACAGCCGATGTCAAGTTCTACAGAGAAGTTTGTGAACGTTTTTTCGTACGCCTGCTAACTTTTTTAATAATGATCGGACTGCCCAACATTATCGAGAAAACTTTTGCTCAATGATCTGAATTCTTCGAATCTGAAGGAATCGTGGCGATCGGAGCATTTTAAAGGAATTCACAGCGATCCGCAAGCGACGCACGACTATTTTTCCTATCTCTGCAAGGCATTAAGAAATTCTTTTTGCCCACTTAATAAGTTCCTTCATGTGCCAATGTTTTGAATCAGTTTGCACTTCTAGCAAAGTGATACGCTTAAACAATCTAATTCTGTGGTTATAATGTTTCCTTTCTAGTCAAACAGAAGAAGAGACGACCTGTCTAATTCTGTGGTTGCTTGTCTTGCTCACAGAATTAGATTGTTTAACCGTGTCACTTTGCTAGAAGTGCAAACTGATTCAAAACGATGACAAATGCAGGAACTTAAAATGTGGGCAAAAAGAAATTTTCAATACCTTGCAGAGATAGGAAAAATCGTCGTGCGTCGCTTGACGACCTGTCTAATTCTGTGGTCTTGCTTGAACCTGCCATATTGCCTCAATTATCGAAGAGGCAGAATATTCAGGGATGTCAACAAGCGTTATCAATGTGCAGCTTCATTCTCAACACGTGTGTAAAAGCGAAATCAATGTAAGCCACATGTGTGTAGTGAGAGAGATGAGAATACAATTTTATGTTACGCGTTGTCAATCATTCGGACGAGAAGAAAACTTGATATATTTCGACCACAGCATTCGTCATGGACATATAATGCAGATAACTTAAGATACATTCATGATCGTTTAAACATAGTTCCACAGCCTAAACTAAAAATGATGGAACATATTTCACTGTAAAAAGATAAATAAAAGAGTTGCTATTTCTTCAGATGCCCTCACAAACATTCCTCATAATTGAAAAATATGAGAGAAAACGTCTTTGGATACCATGTTATTATTTTATTGTGCGACGTTTCGCTCACCGAGCTTCATCATGCACAACGCAGCAGTGAAAGACCAGCGCAACAGCACATAATACCTTACGAAGTATGTAAAAGTCACAAAAACAATAGCATCCAATCTCTATGCTAGTATACCTTTACTACTAAAAATTATCTATAAGTAGGTAGAAGTAGACTAAAATACATGAAACGTTTTGCATTATGTAAAGATGTAGCCATCATTCTTGTCAATCAGATTATCACCTGCATTCACTATGTATTGCCTTTCTAGGGATTTTCTTTTTAAAAATTTGATGCTGCTGGCGGTGTATAACTTCCCATTCAACGGAAATTACAGTACCAGCATGATCAGAAATAAAATGATCTTTGATCGCCGAAGGATTTAAATTGGAGATTTCGAGATTGGATGCTATTGTTCTTGTGACTTTTACTTACTTCGTAAAGCATTATGTGCTGTTGCGCTGGTCTTTCACTGCTGCGTTGTGCATGATTAAGCTCGGTGAGCGAACATAATAACATGGTATCCGAAGACGCTTTTTCTCATACTTTTCAAAATCAACTGGATGCGTGGAGGACTGGGCTCAATGCCACACTGTAGTTCCTAATGATTTTTACATTTATTGGAGCATTTTGGGATTTTACTTGTTTTCTTTTATATATATATACATGTATATAATGAAATTTTATGCGGATTTGGAACGTGTTTATGACTTTCCCATGAAAATCTCATCAATGAATGCTGCATGCTTTTTTTCATACTTCTGAATATATTTTTCTGGCATTTAGTTGTTGAGGGGTCCTTAGTCTTGCCACCTTGCTCCAGGGCATTCTCACGCCATGTGCATAATGCTATTTCAGTATTCGCAATTATAAAGCATTGTCATGACAAGATATTGAACTGTGATTGTACATATGGCTATTTTCAACATCTTGCATAGAAATGGTAATTGTAAAGTCAAATTGTAAAGTCAAACTAAACTTGGAGATTTTTATTGATTGAATACGCTTTCTTGTGGCTGTTTCCTTTCGCGGCTAGCATGCATCCCCTACAACGTAAACTCATTTTCACAAAAACCTCATGAATCTTCTCATTACCACTCACTATATTCTCACCAAAGCATCATGAGAGCATCATGATAACATAATGAATTGAATATTTTCTTATGAGAACGTCATGAGACTCATCATAATCTCATGAGCTCTCATAAAATTCTTATGAATCCGCATTAAATTTCATGAATTCTCATGAAACATTTTCGTGAGGGAGAGCTCATCAATTATTCTCTCAACACTCACTCATCCCTTTTGTGTCCTTGTCGCCAGAAGATGCTGGGTTCGAAGGATCCTGCATCACTGCGGACCTGTATTTCGGTTATCAAGGTCTACAACACGTCCGAGGTCTTCTTTCAACGCGCCTTTCCAGGTCTTCTTTGTCTTCCTGCTCCTCAAGTCTCTCACCACAAATGAACAATTTCCCAAGTGAAAATGCAGTCATACCCGCATAAAATTAATGAAGTGCAATTAACATTAGAAGTTACTTTTCTTCGGATATTTATTCGGCATTAAGCTTCACCTGAATTATTTTTCACACTTTTATCGTCAGTCGAGCAAATATCCGAAGAAAATTAACTTACACCTCTTCTACAAACCATCTATCATGTGAGCAATAAACAAACAAAGATGAAGGGACAGCGACCTGATCGCTCTTTTGTTTGTTTTGCTGAGATGACGGAGAAGCAGAAATATGAGTGTGAAAATTTGAAGCAATCAAGTCAACATATAAATTATGAATAAAAGTAATGAAAAGTGCAATTAATTCCAAAGCAATGTTGTCATTAACATTGAAATTATCTTTTTCACTGCACAAAGGCAAGATGAATGAATGAAGCTTTAACGTCAATGCTGCCCCCATACTGGGGGTTTGGACGATGCTGACACTGTCAGACTTCGATCTGGAGCGCTGTGATTTTTGGGATATTAGTCCGGATGCCCGTCCTGACGACTTCCAATGAGCACAGAATTAGATTGATCTGCGCGCCCTTCGGTTTCCTAGAAAGGAAGGGTTATACAAGGTGTTTCAAAAGTAGGCTAACAATTGATTTTGCCCTAGGAAATCTATGTTGACCGTTCTATTGGCGATTTACACCTGAATCAGTCGATGGATATCCATGATCAGTCCAACATGAGCCATAGACTTCGAAGTAATTGCTACTATCATTTAGAAGTCTATGCAGTAGCATTCCATTGGCAAAGGAATTTTGAAATCTATCATGGACAAGATATAGCACCAATCTGACATTACGTACATGGATATGTTCAATTAATTTGATTTGAATCAAACACTGTTAGTTTGACTTGAAGTGAATTAAACAAGCTTGAAGCTTTTTTGAATTTGCTGCTTCTGTCATGTCAGGTCATCTAAAAGATGATCAGAGAAAATGGATTTTGAAATCCTTTTGGAAAAACAAGAATGCTGAAAAGGTGCGAATGGAATGGAGAGATGCCTTTCACAGCAATCCTCCATCAAGATTTGCTATTTATCGCATTCGAGATAAATTTGAAAAGACCGGTTCGGTAGAGAATGCACCGAAGTCAGGACGCCCTCGATCAGTTTCAATAACATCAAACGAGGAGCTAGTGGCCCAAACATTTGTTCAAAGTCCGAAGAAGTCAACAAGAAGAGCCTCATTGGAGTTGGACATTTCTCTAAGCTCTACTTGGAGACTGATGAGGAAAGTTGAGTTGAAACCATACCGACCCAGACTGTTGCAGCACCTTCTACCGGATGATGCTGAACGACGCTTGCAGTTTGCTGTGCTCATGTTGTCGGAAATTCGGGAGAACCCAGATTTGCTTGACAAGATAGTTTGGTCTGACGAAGCCAGTTTCAAACTATCAGGTCACGTAAATAGACATAACTGTGTCTACTGGTTCCCTGAAAATCCGCACATGGTATCAACAAATGAGCTGAACCAGCCTGGCTTAACCGTCTGGGCCGGTATGTCAAGCAACGGTGTGATTGGGCCAGTATTTTTTGAAAGAACTGTGACGGCTGAGGTGTACCTTCAAATGCTCCAATCCTTTGCGATTCCTGAGATGCAGTCATTGAACAACTTCAATGAGCTATACTTTCAGCAGGATGGTGCACCAGCGCATTTTGCAGTGAGTGTCAGAAGCTATCTGAATGACACTTTTCCAGGAAAGTGGATCGGGAGATGTGGTAGCATCCTTTGGCCTCCTCGCTCTCCCGATCTAACTCCGATGGACTTTTTCTTTTGGGGCGTTGTAAAGGAGAAAGTGTACGGACGAAAACCTCACACACTTTCTCAACTCCGCTCCTACATCACAGATGCCTGTCAAGAGATCAGTGATGATTGGAACTTATGCAGAAATGTGTGCCACAGTGTGGCCGAAAGACTACAAGAATGTGCCGATGTCCATGGTGGACATTTTGAGCATTTGCGTTCGTGAATTTTTGCAACTTTAAGTTGATTAATTTTTTGATATGTTGAATAGGCCTTGGTTATTCATTTGTTCATTTTTTTGTTAGGAAACCAAGCAAACAAAATGGTAGTTGTTTTAATGTTAATACCTTTATTAATTTCAGCCTCCTCTAGGCCATCGTCAGAAGCTTCTGACGATGGTCTAAGAGGAGGCTGGAATTAACAAAGGTGAAGGACATTTGGATGTCAGCTGTTCTTCCTTCTTCGCCTCCCTGTCTTGTGTTGACGACAGCGTCTTCGTGCACCAGGCTGAGGGGCGCGGAGGACATTCGAATGTCAACTGTTCTTCCTTCTCCGCAGTAACACTGAAACAACTACTATCTTGTTTACATGGTTTCCTAATAATTTTTTTTGATAGATGTTGGATAGTTATTCGACTTCTCATGATCGGTATAGATTCAAATTGGGTTGTAGTGAAATATGTAGGCATGAAAACACTGGAGATCATGAGATATTTTAATATGATTTACGCGATGTCAAAGAGTATTGAATTTTTGCCCCTTACGAATACAAGGCATATTAGCTATCTGTGGCATCGTGAAAAAGATTATTATGACATAGCTTATTAATCTATAGCATTAAGACATAGCTTTTCAAGGCCAATTTCTACTGTTAGCCAACTTTTGAAACACCTTGTATGTAGCCCTAATATCGAAATGGCACATCACAGAATTAGACAACTTGCTCCTTCTCGAATGGATAATTCGTGTATCACTTGCTATTGGAAATGGCAAACAATAACCTGTCAGTAGAGGACACCAGAACTAGTGAGAGATGCGTGCGTGCTGTGATATCACTTCGCACACATCAAAACACGCATCGATGTCTGGCTTCGATTCAGTGTATCCACTATGCAGTGAGGAATGTTGAGATGACGATGGTGAAATCATCGAGTGAACTAATTTTCTTACGCCTGCTACTTTTTTTTAATAACGAGCGAACATTATGGAGAAAACTTGTGCGCAATGATCTGGCAATCGAAGCACTTTGCTGGAACTCACATTAATCCGCAACCGACGCACGACTTTTTTTCCTATCTCTGTAAGGTATAAGGAATTCTTTTTTACCCACTTAATAAGTTCTTCGATGTGCCGGCGATTTCGTATTAATCACACTTCTAGCAAACCGAAGCAGATAAACAAAACATTTAATTCTGTGCCAATGACAAAACGGTCTGCAAATGATGAACTTAGGTACAAATCAGATGCAATGGTAGTAGATTTCTGATGCACCGGCAGGAGTGATAACAAGATCAAAGATTTGAGACTAGCAAATTAATATGGAGATGACTAAAGCGACCTGAGAAATTGAAAGAACGATGGTTATCAACAGCAAATGAGATGACTTGGATAAGAAGTTCAGAATAATGCAGGAAAAAATGCTGAGTTTAAAGGGTAAACCAATAATAACTAATAAGACAATAGGGCCTACAATCAGCTGGACTACTTAGCTAACACATATAGTCCGGGAGCTAGCGTGAAGTTGTGCAGGGAACGAGGTAGTACATAAAACTTTCACATAGCATAGTACACCTCTAACCTACTGCAAAACTTCGCGTCTGCCGGATCAGATCATTTGATTTTCAGAAATAGAGAGGATAACACAATCCTATGTATTTCCAGTGGTAAAATTGTGACATTTAAGGTGTTGACTCCATTTTTTCGAATTTTTGCTCATAAAAGTTACACAAATTGGTATTTTGTTAAACTGGTTATTATAGAAATCATCTACAGATCATGATCTTTCAAATGAGTTATCATTCAGTGACAGAGGATGAAGTAAAGTGTACAAACAGACACTTTTCGTTGGTGTAACTGCAAATTTTAACATAGAAATTTCAGGAAAATTGTTGATATACTTTAACGAAAAGTGTCTGTTTGTACACTTTACTTCTTCCTCTGTCACTGAATGATAGCTCATTTGAAAGATCATGATCTGTAGATGATTTCTATAATAACCAGTTCAACAAAATACCAATTTGTGTAACTTTTATGAGCAAAAATTCGAAAAAATGGAGTCAACACCTTAAATGTCACAATTTTACCACTGGAAATACATAGGATTGTGTTATCCTCTCTATTTCTTAAAAGCAAATGATCTGATCCGGCAGACGCGAAGTTTTGCAGTAGGTTAGAGGTGTACTATGCTATGTGAAAGTTTTATGTACTACCTCGTTCCCTGCACAACTTCACGCTAGCTCCCGGACTGATAGCTCAAAACATGATGTTAACAACCTGTGAAAACATGGACGCGCTGGAACAGCTGATTTCTTGGTTTTCGTCGGCGGGGGATGAAGGAAGCATTTTCACTAGTGCATATGTCACTATGAAAAAATAATTGTTTTTGCCTTAAACCACTCCACATTCTGGCTAATGATGTATCGGGAAAATCCATTTTATAGAACGACATTTGTCAAAAGTGTGTCTTCTGCCTGCAAAATCCTTCGATCTGAACCGATTTTCAAAAATTTGTTTCATCTTGATCCTTAGGATATCCTATTTTCGGTCATGGTAAATTTAAATCAATCCAACAAAGTTTTCTTCATGAAAAATTTAGCTCAAGGCAGAAAAAGGGTATTTCTAGTCTTTCTCCCACCCCCCAACATTTTCCAACTTTTCGAAATTCATGAAATTTCATCAAAATTATTCACATCGGATTTAGAATAGACTGAATCTGTCACTGAGTGACACTACAACACGACTGAGAAGTCTTACTTGAACCCTGAGATGAAGGATTGGTCCCTTGGATACTCAGTCACAATACACGGTACAGCTGTGATCATGAACTTCATGTGATTGTTGTCTACAGACAAATGACGAGCAGTTGTCTAATTCTGAGGCTGTAAATGTTCTACAAGTCATAAGAGGAATATTACAAATTCAACGCTTTTGCGTAGTGAGACTGCCCGTAGGAGCAAGAGAAAATCGTTGACGATGCAACACTACAGGGTGTCAACAGCAGAAATGTGGAGGGGGGAACCGTACTTTCAAGCAGACTATAATTCAAGATTGCATCTACATTTATTTGGGACATTTTTCAATTAGCTTTTGTCCCCAAAAATTGTTGTCTGACCGATGCCACATTTCCCAACTTGGAAATGATGTTTTAGCTTTCCTTATACGACGAAATACATCATTTGTGAGTCTAGCTATTGCATCAAAAGGAAAAAATCAACTACATATCATCACAATTAAGCAATGTGAATTTAAAAAGATAACCGGTGTTCTTTCGACTAGACTTTTTGATTTTTCTCAAAATTTCAAATTATTGCTGAAGCCACATTTTTTATCCGGATTTCATGAAAACTCACATAATTATCAAGAAAATCATGCACGCGAAATTTTGTTTGAAAAGACAATGATTATCATCTTCAAAATCTCGTAAAGTAGCCAAAATGTCCATCTGACAGAGACCACAAAATTATCGGTCAGATGACATCTAGCAATCAGTGGCGTCTTCTCCGCACCTGCGAGGCCTTCGGCGCTTGCCGAAATTGCCGAATTCTTGTTTAAATTCAGAAGGGTTTTCAGAAGAGTTTCATGTTTAGCCTCTTCTATTTGTCTATCAAATGAAATACTTTAAACAAGAATTCCTTCTGCTAGAAGCGAGAAAACTCGAGAAAGTTACGTAGAATTGAATCTTAAAATTATTTTGGTTGGTTAGATAGGCTTTTGCTCTAAACGATTTGTGAGAAGAATTTGGTTGCAACTGGAAATTGAGAAAGATCCAATGCAGGATTTAAAGGATTTATGAACCAGCCAACCGATAATTGAACATGGTTGTATGAAAATAACTAAACTAGAGATAGAATGTTAAGAGAACACTAGAGTTTTTACTCTGTAACATGAAATATTCTACAGCCAGCACGTGCATTGCGTTATTTCAAACAGTATCGATACAACGACATGCAGTAAAACAACAGAATATTAAAATTATGTTTTTACTAAATATATTGGTTGAAACTTAATCACAACTTACATACGAGTGCAATTTCCTAATTTGTTTACAAACTTAGAATTGCCGGTTTTCCAAAATAAGCGAGCTCTGACCAACTATAAATTCCGCTGAGACCTTGACGAAGTTCATGTAAAGAGCACACATTTTTGCAAATAATCACCTTTTCGAGTTGCCGAAGTCACATCGATTTGGCAACTCAAAAAGGGCCAATGAAATTCTGCGCAATTCTTAATCAAGGCGCGTTCAGACAAGACTGCGATCAGATGATGAGCGTTCTCCAATGAATGCAGAGTAATGCATCTGACTCAAAACCCCAGATTCGGTAGAATTCCATATTTTGCTTTTGCGAGATTGATCTGACGCTATGCTGAGTACTGCAGATGAGATCATAACCACGCCTTTCGTCCGAAGGGAATATACTGCAAAGATGACAGTCGCCAAGCAAGGTAGGCCAACACCTGGGGCCTGTTTCATAAAATTAAGCAGTCTGATATGTATCAGTGACATTTTCAGCAGTGAAATATAAAGCACTGCTTTAAATTGCGTTTCATAAAAATTAATTTTCCGACTGAAGATTAAGCAGTCTAAATTAATCAGTGATACATATAGCGTTTCATAAAGATTTCGGACTGATGAAAACACTGATATATATCAGTGTGATTGAGTGATTAAAACAATTGTGGATAATTCTTCGTAAATAAAATAATTTTTGACAGCATAGAGTAAATATGTAGGTAGAGTGTCGACTTAAAAAAGTATCTGTATACAGTGAAAATTTTTATATGAAAAGATTCAGTTTTTTTCGGAGATTACGTTCCTGCGGTCCAAAACATTATTTGAGCAGCTTTGAAAAACCTCGATATTTGCCAATTTAATTACTACCGACATGACTCCCCGTTGTAAGAAGTATGAAACAAGTTGGATATCAAAAGGAATGAATATTCGCTAACAAGCATCGCAACTAAGCGGAAATTGTGCTGATGATCAAGAAAATGCAATGAACGGCATTATAATGGAAGTCTTCATAAAAAGTTGAGATTTTATTGTGCTGTCGTGGCTGAAATTTCATATTTTTGATTCAATTTTCATCGGCATGAATTTATGATTGAGTAAATTCATGTTTCACTTCTTGAATCTGAATAGTGATGTGCACCCATTTACATCTTACAAAGTTAATGAAAATCATTGTCTTTGATTCTGTTATTTTGCTCTACCAGCTGCTTGAGATAAGATCGCGCTTAAAAAGATTCTCTTGTGGTTCAGCATGAAAGCAATGGGGTCATCGAGTTGCTAATTTAACAAACATTACCGCTCCGAGGCTGTCATGACACGGACAATCTGTAAAATAATCTCATTTCCATCTGCTTTATGCTGTCATAATCAGTCAATTCCGTTGTAATTTCTACAAACTGCGCAAATATGCATATCTCACATTTGGAGACAATTCCAACTGTATTCACCTCGAGTTCATTTAATAAAATCGAAAGTGTATGTACATTGGGGATTTAATAAATGCAGAGTTTCCACTCTACCTAAGATACCTACTCTATGTTTGACAGTAATTGAAATAATAATTAGAGAAGTCAATCTGAGGCAAATGGTGGAATATTTGAGAATCTTTTTTTCTAGCTGTCATCGATGTATGTAAAAGTCAATACCTCAACGTCTTTTAATATTGATTTCATGACATGCCGTACTTCATTACACGAAAGAAATCGAAGCCCTCAAAGCATTCCTTTATAATTTTGCTGTTACCGGACGTTTTATCGTCACAGCATTGCCACTTTTCAAAGGAAGAATTTTTCAATAAACAGTATCCAAATTTACCATTCTGACAGATAGTTTGTTACTGACAGCAAAATTGAAAATCAAAAGCCGTTTTCCCATTTTTAAGTTGTATTTGCAATCATTTCTCCGATATTTTAAGTTTCTATAACTTTCTCGATGATCATTCACAGATTTATCAACCTCAAGATGTTGATAGAAATTTTCACATTTCTATCAGTGAATTTCCATATTTTCAATTTTCGCGCGCTACTGATACTTCTTTGTGAAACGCAATTCTTTTCCAGACTGCTTAAAATACTGATTTTAAGCAGTGTGGGACTGATATAAATCACTGCTTAATATTTGGTTTTGTGAAACGCTGTTAATTTCGACTGCTTTCAATCACTGATTTAAATCACTGCTTTATATTTATTTTATGAAACGCAGAAAATTTTCCACACTGATAAAACCACTGATATAAAGCACTGATTTATTTTATGAAACAGGCCCCTGATATATAAATTGAAAGTACTCAAAGAGAAGGAAATGAGAAGCACTACACAAGACATTTTAATGCATCAACATTTCAAACATATGTGAGCGGCTGACCGGCCGTGAGAAACACAGGAAACTGTTGACCTTGCCTCCTTTTTTTCTCCAGATAATGTGGTCTCAGCTCCTTGAGTAAGACGGTTAAGCGACATGAGCAATAACTTCTCATGTGCACCTTCACTTGGCCTTAAATAATGTTCGGGATGTTGTTATTAAAAATTCATTTAAATTCATGAAAATTAATGTTGTAACATAAAAGTGTTTGGTATAGAAATAGTATTGCAATGCCGAGTGAAGGCCTATGGTCTGGGAGCACGCGACGCCACTGCTAGCAATATATAGTGCAAATGCAAAACTTGTACAAATGCTCATTTGGTGTGGTCGCCACTATGATTTTCGAATTCATCGTGAAAAATTGACCACTTATGCAAATTGTCAAAGAAAACGAAGTTGTAAAGTTGAAAACACAAAAATTGCCCAAAATGTCGTTATTATGTAGAATGGATTTGCCCTGTCACACTGTTCGACTCCCAATTCAGTGGGTACTACTGCTCATTTACACAACACAACAAATTCATTCAATGATGATGACTTCACAAGGAACTGCACGACACTGTGGTCAGATTACTTGATCCCTTGACTGCTTCGCTTGGGGATCTTTCAAGAATAAATTGGTCATGGATCTTACTGAGGTCGCAAAGGGACACAAGTTGTAAGGGTGTGTCGTTAAGGGTGGCGGGAAAAGACTGAGAAAGACAAGGGAGGTGCACTGTCCATTAACTAAAAGTTATACAAAAGAAACTAAAAAGGTAAAAATGAACGATTATATGAAAAACAGCAAGTGTGTCTAGCTCAATTAGCATAGTGAAACTCCGCAAGTAAAATTTCTACTTATATCTTTACTATTCATCGTCAACCTTTTTACCGTTATTTTTTACTCGTTTATAAAAATTCGTGCTCATTTTGTTCATTTAATTTTTCTCTTTTGATTATTGAAATAATGAAAAATTAATGGACATTGTATTATTATTGACTGCAAGAATGAATGTGATAAGTGAATTGCGAGGTATTTTTCAGAGGCAAATCTCAATGACAATTCATGATTCTCCGAAGTCGTTGGATAACTAGTTCGGTAAAGTCATTCGTTGGAATTTAGGCCGTCACTATAGAGTTATAGTGCGCGTGTTCTGGGTTTTTTCGTACTCCTAGTCTCTTTTCCATAACTTTGTTTGCGTTTGTAGATTGTGTTCTCGGAAGCTTCTCTACTGCGTGAACTTGTTCAATTCTTGTGTAAACGTTGAGAAATGAAAATATGAGAGATGCCAGAGATTCCGTAGCTGTTTTTGAAACTGTTTCGTTTATAAAACAAACACATTGCTCCCTTAGTGGAATAGTTTCAAACTTTCCGGTAGAAATGAATAGTTTCACGTCCGAGTTGTCGGCTTTATTACTGTTTGGATGCGATTTAGATCGAAAGAGGAGAATAGCCAGAAATGTTGCCAGTAAAATTGGTCAAGCAAATATAAACTTATGTTCTGTCGTAAAATGTGTATCTAAATTTAACTTGGATAAACCTAAACAACTGTAACTCAAACAAAATTATATTGTTTCTTTTTCAGTCACGCACTCTCCTTTTGTGAATGGCGGATCAGGCATTCAACATCGCTGTCTTTAGTGTATAACTGCCAACTGGAAAACAGGATTTCGAGATTTCAGGATCGGAGTAGTCAAAACTTCAAATAAGTCTTCGTAAAAGCTATTATTCGACTCTACAAAAACCCGGCATCCAAAATCGAACCCGGACATTCATCGATACATGCAGTGCAGTAGCCTATTCTTCCTCAACTGGTACACGTCATAGAGAAATTATTGTTCGTCAAAATAGTGGAATAATTTTTCGCTATAAAATCTGAGAGGGAATTTATCTGAAGTCCACTTTTCTATTGCTGTGTGCCCGATAATAGTGATGATAGTCAATAATAATTATTTTATAGCAATTTTAAATCTTTGAAAAAATTCACTCATTTTCCTACCCACATGGAAAAGTAATTCTCCGTGTTGTTCAGTACGACTTGAACAGACTCGTCATCGAGTAAATTCCGGGGCTGAGTACCGTTGCAAACACCTATCAAAAGATACACAGATCACTTTACTGCAAGAAGGCCAACCACTTCGCATTTGTCAACACAGCTAGCTAAAAACAGTAAATACGAAGATCTCTAAACGAAGGATTAGCTGTATTGCGGGAATCAAGGGGAGGATTTTTCGGAATTTTGCACTCTTTTGAAAACCCAAAGAGCAAAGACTCAAATAAGAAAACATTTATCGCTTGTTCAATTTAGACTAAAAAAAAGGGACCTGACGCCCTTTGTACCAGCACACATAGAGTACTACACATAAAAGCTAATAATAAGGAAAATGATGTCTACCATAATATTAAAATGCAACTGAACGTTTATGAAAACATGATAAAAAACAAAGACCCAGTCCCCTTTTCCGTGTCTTCATCCATCGTATATGAATACAAATGCGAATGCTGCGAACAGTATTACATCGGTGAAACGCGGAGACATACACAAACTAGAATAACGGAACATATCAAAGGCAGACCAGCATCAGAGATATCTATGCACGTTCATCCACCCTCACGTGATTCCTTCAAAATTCTCATGCGTACTTCCAATACACGTGTCGCTGAATCTCTATTCATAAAGCAGTACATCGACAAGAAGAAGATATTGATGAACAATAACTTGCGATCGGAAGAACTCTTTTTGTTTTAAACTTCGCTCTATTTTACCTTGTATATAAACGTGTCGATATTGTACATCTTTTAGACTGTGTATGCCACTGACGATGAGCGTAAACGCTTGAAAGCGCTATGGCGAATAGAATTCGATCACCCAAAAGCAACTGAACGTGTTTTAAAGTGCCAAATACTATTTCCTTTGTGGTAGAAAATGTAATTATAGTTTCATTTCACTTCTGCTTTCCAACGGAAACTTTGGATATAAATAGTTACTTGAATATTTGTTTACCTAAATCAAACAGCAATGTCATTTCCTGCTGATTTGAAAATCACGCCGAATGCAAATTCGTGCTGTTCTCCTGTTCATCGTGTTTACTCGACATCATTGCCTCGATTCGGAATGCTTTTAGATTCATAAATGTTGTTCGTTTTCCAATCGTCTATTCATTAAAAATCGAAATAATGTTTGCGTTTTGCTTGAGGAACAATTAAGAATCACTTAACGATGTATACCTTATAAATAAATTGTTTCTCGCCTTTTTCTCTGATATCAAATCTTGTGAAATTGCCAAAAAGTAGGAAAGTTGATATTTTTGGAGTGTTTAGGTAAATTTCATTTGATTCATTCCGTTGTTCTGATGATTCCGTTTATGTGAGATTCGGAGTTGAATATGAACTGGGGACCCTATGGAATGGCACCAAGCAAAATTCTGGGACGTTAATGAAATCGGCTTCTCGGTAAGTAAAATTTTGTTGTATTTAAAACAGGTGTAATGTTGTAACTCACGAAGCTGCCTGCATCAACTGACCCTGTCATTAAAACATAGAAGTTTCAAAATCAAGAAAGATACTATGATGACATAAATGCTGGCAAAGTCCGATGTCTAGCTGCATTCGGATAAGTATTACATATATTTGCAGGCGCGCATTCACATGGTCCTTTCCAGAAAATTGAAGTCGCTCGTTGTTCATGCTGCAATTCATTCATTGTCTTTAATAATATCCTTTTGAAATCCGCCTGTTCGAAAACACTTCAATCACAAACCACATATATGCCTTTCATAAAAATTTCATTCGAAAAATATCACGTTAATGAACCGAATTCGTTATATCTCGAAGAAATTACAAATTCCAATCGATTTTACACCGTCAAGGTAAAATTTCGTCTTTGTTAACGGAATCGTCATGAGCGACGTTTACTATATTAATTTTTATTTCCGAATGTTAATGTCTTCCGGTGCTGTGGCCTTGTCGTAAGGTGTGTGCTCTGCGTCCGGGAGACCTGGGTTCAAATATTGGTCTGGTCAAACCTAAGACTGTTCGGCAGAGTTGGAAATCTATCAGCGACTTGATCTTACCCGTTCCGCATCTGGACGCCTATCACCGTTCGTGTCCTCGTCACACACTTGGCATTCGCTGGCTACATCACGTTCCCAACGCTGAAGTTTATTTTTTCCATACCTTTCCTACGACCATTTGCGTCGACATATATTGTAGTTGTCAATTAGACTTCTAGACTAATTACATCAACAATGGCATGGATGTTCAGACATGATCAGAATGGACAAGTCTGTGGGACAAGTATGAGTCCAACCACATTATCTACTCCTGTCATGTCATTGCGTTTCCAGACGAATCTCAGGACCCAAATGTTGAGCATGTAGTTTTAAGGGAAGTATGGAATCCATGGGATATTATTCTTTAGCCAGATCTTATAAGTAGTTTATTTGATATCGCAATGATAATATACTATTATATTCACCAACAATAATAAGAAACATACAAGAGACATATTCATACTATTATCCTATGTACAAGTCCTGAAAGTGACGGTTTAGTTAGAAAAAGTTAGGTAAATTATACAACTATCACATGAAGGAAGGGTATGGAAGACTTCGATCAATGCAATCCCTTATGAAAATCAATGAATATCGGCATTTTCAGCTAGGAATTCAAAATCATCAAGGCTTGTGGGTAGGTCATATTTTCTTTCTGAAAAGGGACACCTGATCCTCGAACGCATAGAACAGCAGCTTTTAATATCTCAAAGGATAACTTTGTTCTATCCTTTGTTGATTGTCGCTACTCTATGGTTCTTATGAAAGCCATGACTTTTGAGTATCCTCGCTTTCCATATGGGAGATCTTCTCTGTTAGTCTTTACAAGAACTTTTGGCATTCTTTGCCTACTCCTCCATTGGTTCCGCAAATCAATGGTGTAAACACTCCGTGTTCCACATCAATTATTCTCGGAAGATATTGCCTTTTCTTCTCCCATTCTTGTCCTTTGAAGATGATTTCAGTTAGTTTATTTTGATGTGTCTTGGAGTTCACGTGAGTTATTCTTAAATCAAAAGATGCTGTGACTCCGTAAGACCAAGGTTCACCAGCCTTGACATCCAGTGCCTCTTCACAAGTGTTGACTGATTTGAGACAGAATTAATGCTCATCTTCCAAAGTCATTAGACATGGCTCGGATTCAACATTTTTACGCACTTTTGATGGCAGGATAGTTGCCAAATCCTCTAGATTGTTAGATTGTTATGTCGTCTCGCCAAAAAGCCTCTTTTTACATGATAATGCATGGTTAGTTGAGAAGCTTTCTCCACATGCACTGTGAGAGGGAAAATTTGATAATTCCATGTCATATCGCAATCGCAATCGCAATGAGTCTCTAAATTCTTGCTTGTTCAAACCAAAGCCCTGATCTTCAAATGGAATAGCAGTTAACCATGAGTTTGCTCCTTTATCTCTTAATTGCTGCACAATTCATATTCATTCGTCGGCGCGTAGACGATTTAGGCTGATCATTTGAAAGGTAATTATGCATTGTCACTGAACCAAAAAATCTATGACATCAAAAATCTGTAAAATATAGTGCATACTTAATGGACGACTGTAAACCAATCATTTTTCTGTGCGATTGATGTGGGCAGCATATACTATTCATATATAAACACATTTATCAGCTTTTGCCCACTGAACATATGATAGCCTAATCTTTGTCTCGAGTCTAAAAATGCCTCATTTTCTAATTGATGACCAGTTGCATATGCATGCATATTCAGTGATCAGTTTTAGATTTCCATTCATGAATCGATGTTGGAAATATGATGGGCCCTACCTACACATTACATATAATATGTAGGACTGCCACTCTTCTGGTTTAAACCGGGTGTAACACCGGTTTTCACCGTGAACTCTGTTTATAATATAGTTTTGTTTCTGGTTAATAGAGAGGATATATCCCACATTGAACCCGGAACGTTACTCCCTCAGAAATTCTATATTCTGTCACTGATCATTAGAGTATCTCACTAAAAATACATTAGAGTAATGGGGAATTTCCACACCTACTTAAACACTTTGGTGTAGGTGTTCCGTGGGAGAATGAAAGCGGTGCATGTAGGCTGCTGCACTTAGACAAGAAACGCATTGGTAATTGAGATGTAGGCGTTCATGATCGCTAAAAATGGGACAATGACATGAGATGACTTCTAATCACAAATTTTCCTCTATATGCACTAAGAAACATATACAGGAACGACTGAGTGAATTAAGAAAAAATGAATAGAGTAGTCAAATAATCCTCTGAACAAGCAGATGCACATCGCCAGCAAATCTATTTGTGAGGAAGGAAATTTTTGAAAGTCTCAACTGTGAATTGTGACTGTAGAATGATTGATAGCAGGTAGAACTCGGCAGACCGCGCAGATTCGTAGTAGCCATAGGGTGCACTGCAAATCATTGTGAAAGTCTCATTTTCAGTCTATTTCCTCGCAGAAACATGTCCTGGCTGCCGGACTATGAATGCATTCATTATATCAAGTTGATTGAAAGCTTCTGTTGTTCCTAATGCAGTCAGCTAATACATCATGTAATTTATGGCAAAATCATGTCCCTATTATGATCCAAGTGCACTTCATTTGACACTTTATTAGATGGGATGTCAGAGGCTCTTCGATTCCATGTATCTATGCATGTATTCATGGAAGTTTATGTGATATATGTATCACGGAAATTCATGATTTCCCACTCAATACAGAGAGAAATCTATTTGGGTAATTGATGATATATTGTACATGAGCTTCCGACAACTGAATATGATTGTGCTTAATTGCAGAGCAGACCCGGCTTTCACTGATTATCTATTCGCAAGGCACCTCGACTAGTCGAAGAGCCTTGCGAATCGCCAATTCGCGGTTAATCGCTCAATTACGCGATTGATCCACAACTAATGAAGTGCGATCGCAAGCGAACGCGGCTATTTGTTGTAGATCGCACGCGAAATTGAGCTCGATAATTAAGTCGAGCGGTGCGCGCTGATTCGCACGAGTTTGTTTACAAATATGAATGCGATAAACTGTAGAATATGACCTTTTTATATGAAAGTTCATTCGAATATCGCCAATTAGTGTTTGTTCGAGTGCGAATCACGCCATAATTCGCGCTTGATCACAATAATTATGAGCCATCGCACTTAGCAATTGAGCGCAAATAATCACGCGCTGGAGACTAGCGCTGATTTGTAGCCATTTCCAGATTGGAGCCAGACAATGACACTGCCCCATGTCTTCAAACTTTAAATATGATGAATTCATTGCACACCTATTACAATCAAACCATTTTATAGTCCGGCAGCCAGAGTGAGTTTCTGCTTGGAACGAGACCGAAAGTGAGACTTTCACAGAATGATGTACAACTTCTGCCTACTACGAATCAGTGATATTCCATGTGAAAAATTATGACTCTGTACTTAATTTGGTATGAGAAAACATAGAAAATTTCATTTTTAGTCAAAAACTGCAATCTGTGCCCCATTGGATTTGCATGTGTTTTCTTTGATCCTGTCTGACAAGAAGAGGAACTCACTAGAGCTCGTCAGACGTGCAGATTCGTAGTAGGCAGCAAATCTACATCATTCTGTGAAAGTCTCACTTTCGGCCTCGTTCCTTGCAGAAACTTGTTCTGGTGCCGGACTATTATGTCATTTATCGCATATTAGTGAGCATGCCACAGGTCATGATTTGTGACTCTCAGCACAACCGCTTAAAATCACATGAAATTACTTGATTGCTATAATCGTAGGCTATTCTACGGTGCGTCGCCGCTTGGTTACGACTGTTCTCTATAGGGTTTGCCAGAAACCTAGTCAAATGATATTATGAGCTTACTGAAACGTATATTTTATTGAGTCTGCAACTTGTGTTGAAAAGACTCATCACAATCGGTTGCAATACAATGCAATGATTGTGATCCATCTTGTGACATCACCACTGAAGATGGTCGTAGACCGCAATATATTTGTAGCCAGGAACTGCTTAATTTTGCTCCAAGCGTTGACCCTCAAGGGGGTAGGAGAGCGACATGCGTCGATCTTTTGGTCGACGCTTTTTCTCAAACAATGCTAGTCCCCTATCCGTCCTCTGATACACCTGGCATTGTTGCTATTTGTGGGCCGGCTCCCCACAAACACATCTTAGCTTCATTGAGCGATTTAGAAGCGTGTCAAGAATCTTATGGATGAAAAACGTGCTACCAAGTTGCAGCCACTCTCCGTCAGACGGGATGTTGCTTCACTCAGTCTCTTCTACAGATGCTATTTCGGTAGAAGCAGCCTGCAGCAAATGAGTGCTTACATAAACCTAAGATCCAGAAAAACATAAACCTCGAGAAGCACATACAGAGACAATGCTATCACGTGTTATTATGTGAGCTTAGAACGCATACGCGCTGAGTCGCTCGAAAAACTTTTTTTTGTTTACACGTTGCATTAGAATCAGCTTCACAAGCAACTTTCCCCGACCAATGCAATCTTGATACTTTTAACAGGCGCGCAAACAGGTTTTTGATGAAGATAACAGACTAGAAGATCTGATAATTTATACGTTTGTTTATCTAAAGGAATCTAAACGTCTAATTTTTTTCAGTGACTAACCTCCACCTTCATTCGTGGCACGTAGTAGTGGAAGGCGTGAAAATTCAGCAAAAAAATCCGTCCCAGTTACCATTCTCGGCAAAAATTTCACACATTTCAATGTCAAGCAAATCTTCACGCAGATCATGACATTTGATATTTTCCTCTAAGAGGCACAATGTACAGGGCAACCCAAGTGATGTGAAGTTGTTGTTTAGATGTAAGGTCAAATAAAGGAAAAACGCAGCTGCGGTCTAGTACAGTCGTCTGACAAACATCACTTTTCATCGCTTGCTTTCAAAAACTTTTTTTTACTTGCATGGAATGAATGATATTGATTATGGGTAAGTCAGTGTTTCACTGGATGAACGTTTATGGAAGTTTAGAACTTGAATTTGGTAGCAGGAACCATTTTCTTGAATTTTAGAACGTGCATCTCTGCTGTCAAATAGCGTGGACCTGTGATTGATCACGCATCGGAACTGCCGGATTTCCGCACAAAATTATGAATCATATGCCTGAAATGGCCATTATGCTATTTACAATATAATGTGCCAAAAGCGACCTAATCTTTTTTAATTACTGAGATGTATCATAGACATAATTATAATTGAACAATCTATAATTCGCAGGGCACAGAATCATGTCCATAGTAGCCTACTGGTCATTATCATCATAGGAGAAAGGAGAGGTCTTGTGATAGCAGCATCATACGTCTTGAAGAGAAAATCTTCACGGGCTGCAATAAGTCAGTATAAGCATGCCTCTATGAATGCTCCATGTTCTTTTCTTAGTCATCATTTTCCTTTTCTCATATTCATTGACATACGGGATTATGTGAATTTTGTTTTTGTAACTAATGAAGCTTTACAACGGAAATTGAGAGCAGAAAAAGAGAAACGTCCCTGTACCAGTAACTGTGTTAGCTGCCAAACTGCAAAGAAAGAAGGTCTACGTTTATTAAAAGGTGTCGTATATGAAATCGAATGTAAGAAGATTTACATTGGTGAGACAGGAAGGACTGTACAACAAAGAATTTTAGAACATAGCAAACGAGGACAATCACATGTAAGAATTCACATGAAAGAACATCATAACAACATCAACGTCTTTAAATGGAGACTATTAGATAAAAAATTCCAACTACAGAATTAAACATTTTGTTTATCTGCTTCGGTTTGCTAGAAGTGTGATTAATACGAAATTGACGGCACATAGAGGAACCTGTTAAGTGGGCAAAAAGGAATTCCTTATACCTTACAGAGATAGGAAAAAAAGTCATGCGTCGCTTGCGGATAATGTGAGTCCCAGCAAAGTGCTTCGATTGCCAAAATTCCTTCAGATTCGAAGAATTCATTGCCCTCAAGTTTTCTCAATAATGTTGGCCCTTCCGATCATTATTAAAAAAAGTAGCAGGCGTACGAAAATTAGTTCACTTTGATGATTTTACCATCGTCTCCTCGGCATTCCTCACTGTGCAGTGCATACGCTGAATCGAATGTTAGCCAGACAGAGATGTGTGTTTTTGTGTGTGCGAAGTGACGCACGCACGCATCTTTCACTGGCTGTGGTGTCCTCTGCTGACAGCTTATTGTTTGCTATTTCCAATAGCAAGCGATACACGAATTATCCATTCGAGAAGGAGCAAGTTGTCTAATTCTGTTATGTGCCATTTTGATATCAAGGTCACATACAATTCTCCCTTTCTAGGAAGCCGAGCGCGCGCAGATGAATCTAATTCTGTGAGTCCAACAGTGTAAAAAGAAAATCTGTCGAGAGTATTTACATTCAAAGGGCCAATCCAAACAACTTGATGAATGGATGTAAAGGTTGACGCATGCTTTCTCTTTCATTTAGTACATTTTTATCTATATTTCTAATATGTTAATCTCTCTATGTGCATCTCAATCTCTATGTTCGCTATTTTTTTCTATTTCACTCTCATTCTGGAATAAGCATAGACTAGGTCAATGTTATTTTTAGTGATATCTCATAACATTTCTAAGCAGAGATGCGGAGTCCTATCGTTTTGATAGGACTCCGACTCCGGGTGGAAAGTATATATAGTCTAGTTTTTTTTGAAAAAAACTGGCAACATGCATCATAGATCATTATAGGCTTACCTGAACCTATCTTTAATGATCATTGCTGTATCAATTATCAATCATTTTCGATGAATGTTTATCAAATGTCGCCTTAAGTTGGATGCATGCGACTCGGCTTCTCCCATCTTGTTGATGTGTGCTTCACATGGTTTTTCTCCAGTCTCTACCAGGCAGGAAAATCACCATCCTTCTTCAAAAAATATGAGTACACTTTCGATTTTAATATGCGCTTTGGAGGAGACATCACACATGATTAACGTGAGGGTAAGAGGTAATGTTCTCAAACAAACTATAGTTTTATTTTTGTCTCTGATGTGACCTTTGGTGCGTACAATGTATATGTGTGATCGAGGCTAGGAAGGCTTGTCTTCTCTACTAAATCAGCAAGTGAAAAGACAATCCTTTTTTCACTATCACCCCAAGTAAAATTACCGTTGTCAGTTTAACAAATACTTACCAAGTACTTGGCATTAAAGTCCTAAACATTTAAGAAACATTAAAGAAATATTTATCAAACCTAGTACATTTCCTAAACTTTTACTAAATATTTAGCAAACTTTCCAAACTTCCACAAAATATTTGGCAAATTGTCTGAACTTTTACGAAATGTTTAGTAAATTTTTTGTAAATTTTCCAAACTTTTACAAAACATTTAGCAAATTATTTCTAGCTTTTATAATATGTTTAGTAAATAATAAGCAAATTTTATCCTACTTCATAGGCGATTACGAAACATTTGCAAATTTGAATTCATGAAAAATATCTTCTTGTATGAAATGTTATATATTTATCAAATAGAAAACCAAAACAATCATAATTCGGCAAAAAGATAGCTAGTAAAACGCTCTGCTCGAATTATTCATGCTCAAAATCGTTCAAAATCCGTACGGCATTTAAAACTGCATGACTAGAATAAAATGACTGATCTTGCTAAAATTATGCTTTGTACGATAACATTCATAGAGATTACAAAAACTGAGCCCTGCTCCCCAAAGTAAACAGCAGAAGGAATGGATATCCTTCAAAAATACAATTTTTCATACGTATTTGGAAAATGAACAGAGTTTTATATAGTAGCACACATCGAACGATCCGATACAAATAATTTTTATGAATATCACTTTTATCAACATAAAGGAAATTTCTCTATCCGGATTTGATCATTCTTCATTTGAAAATCCTTCCAACCAGAAAGCATGCCCACAGCCCGAATACGCATTTCACTTCATCTGAAACACTGTCATTTCGAGTCAAACACCGTCGCGCCGTTATCAGTTACATTTTTAAGAATAGAGGTGATATCACGAAAAATTTACAGTTCAACGGAGAAACAGTCACTACCAAATGAAGTTTGAAGCGATGATACGAGGTCACTGAAAAAAAACATCTTCGCGGTTGGACCACAACACGGTTGTCCAAATCTGACGATCGCTGGGACGTTGCGAGTATGAGAGATTTATGGATAAAGAATAATTCCAGTAGTTTTTGGAGTTAATTAGCTCACAAGACAAGACGGAAAAGCAGCCGAATGTAGGTCAGGTATTGAGTCATCGATGGACAGATACACAGCCTCAGCAATCAACACCTGTAAAAAAGAAGACAAATCTTGTGCTGATGTGCAGAGCAGAATTATCAAACTTAACCGATCTTAATTAACATTCTATGGGTAGGCCTACTCAAAGTTCAGAAGATAAATCATTTATAGTAATTTTAGGTATTACAGTAAATTAGACTATTAAGAAAACTGCTTTTGGATTATTTCATCTCTGACAATGTGGGAAGCGATAATGTTAGGAATTTTGATAGCAAATGAAGATATTCAAGAGTGGTTGAATTGTGATCATTAACAATTTATCAATTATTTTTTTAATCAATACTCTTAGTATTTATCAATAATTTTATTTTGATATTCAAGTACCGGTAACTGTTTTTACAAAAAATGCAATCTGCAAATTAAAACAGAGCCTTACCGAGATGTAGCCTATTACCGACTGCTTGTCAACCGTTCATGCGATGAAGATATTCAGGAATGCTTGAATTTTTATTATAGTATTTAATACCGCACATGTAATTTTATTTTGATATTTTATTTTATTCTAAACAATTTGTTTAAAATCACAATCTGCAAACACATACACACGTAATGTCATCTTGTCTACCGCTTATATGACAGCATCTCTACAGGTAATTCATGGTGGGCCTACAATTAACATGTGACCATGATAGCTAGGCCTACGATGATATTGAAAAGTGCGAAGCATAATTTGCAATAAGTAAACACAAATTGAATAAAAGAGTAGCAATGAGTTTGTACTTTGATTGTTTTATATTTATCGTAAAGCATGAAAAATTATTGATTTTGCAAAACTAAACCTATTGTTGGACTGCAACGCATGACTGATCTTTATTACAGTGTACATGTAGCCAACAATGTGCAGTCCGTCGTGTAGCATCTATGCCTTTTGTGTGCTTGATCATTTTTCTTAAACTACTCGAAATGTCAAATTGATACCATTTTCTAAGATGTGGCAATTCTGAAAAAATTAATTGAAGATCATTGGCGGTAGCTACAGGTTTTCAATTCAACATATATAAAATGGAAATAGTGACCTATTTAAACAAGCTTCCTTGATGGATCCATCTTTCAGAAAATAGATTAAATTGTATAACTTAAGCAGATATCGAATAGCTCAATAGTTTGTCCGCATTGATAAAAACATTCTCCATCTAAAATTTTTGCAGTCCTGAAATAGAACTTTATGACTTCTAGCATGTTTGACTGTTTCAAAAATTTTTTCAATTATTTGTCATCCAAATATTGATACTATTGCACAAGTATACTACATATCTAAATATTGAAGTGCTAAATTAAAATGGTTTTAATGCGCTAATTAAGTTCTTTCGTGCTCATAGTTTCTAAGGTTTTTAGCATGCAACTATTTTGTCTCAACATAACCAGATGTTTGTGCTATTTTCAATGTAAGCAATCAGAAATTACGAATTTGAAAACAATATATTACCATTTCAACATATTCCAATTTGATTATGATTTTTTTTACGACACAATCAACTTTTGATCGATTTTTCAACGAGAAACGTCGTCGTGAAAACTGATATACATGCACATTCTCATATTAAATTCAAAGTGAATAAGCCTTGGGCATGTGACATCATTTGTGTGATGGAAAACCCAAGTAAAACGATGTGTTTCTTGATAGCTATAATATTTATATATAAATAAATATTATAGCTATCAAGAAACACATCGCTTAACTTGGGTTTTCGATTACACAAATGAATTCAAAGTATTGGTAGGACTCCTAAAATGTGATATGTCTGCTATGAGGAACTAAGAGGAATTGAGATATTTTGTTATCAGTAAATTAAGTATGACGCTAGTAGCTCTTTAGTATTTGTAAAATTAAGAGCAGATATAGCAGTAGTCGATAATAGAAATGTCTCTACGTGTTCATGGTCAATAAACCCAAATCTATGACCAAATCTCTCCTTTGATTTTGTTTTCGGGATTTCCAAATACATGTACCTAGACTTGCAGTTAAATGCTGAAACTAAGTTGACAAAATAAATTCAGAAACATTTAGAAGCTTACCAATTTTCTGTAGATGATCCAAGAGGTGCATTTTTAATTCTGATGCAAAAATCAAAGGAACTTGATGGCTTCATTGACTGGAAGAACTCACTGACTACATGCGAGTGTTCATTTTCGAGTTGTGCTCCATTTTGTGCATGATAGCTAAGCAAGATGATGAAAAAACGTAGGCGATCACAAACCGACGATGAATAAATAAAGGTGTGTAAGTAGAAATATCCTCTTGATGCGCTGACTTTTGTAATATTAAGCAGTTAACGTAAACACGCGTTCGACACGAGAGCGAAGAGTGCACAAGCTACTGCGCCTTCTACTGCAGTTTTCTGTTCCACGTGATGGGCGGATAATAATTATTAAGCAGGGACGCTGAGTCACAGCGCAGCTAGAGAATATTATCGACCGCTCATGGCTCCCGAATGCGGCCACGACCAGGCTGCCAACAATGTGAACGAACTTCCTCAGCTGCGTGCGCGTGGCGAATTTCCTTAATATAGTGACGGAAAGTTATAGAAGCGAGATATGATTACGCACACTGAGCTATGCTTATGTAATTGTTTGGTTCAGTTGCATACTGATTTAATATCATAAGTTTTGCAAATTACTAGCTAAGTAATTTAGCGAACACACGAGCAAACTGATCAAAGTCGACTTGCTGATGGGCACGGTATAGAACTTAGAAACTTCAATAAATGCTTTAATTTGAGAAGCAAAACGTGTGCCGATAGAACTGCTTAGGCTCCCTTAATAATGAAAATATATGACTGATGTTGTTGCTATTGTAGCTACAGTGTACATGTAGTGAATGTGAAAGATGATGAAAAATGAGTAGAAGAAGAAGAAAAGGGGAACGAGTGAGTGAGAAAGAGAGAGAGAGTAGTGATGAAGTCACCTGAATATTTATTTTATACACACCATTTCATCAAATATAAATGGGCATATATAAATACTCGAAATAATAGTAGACATGCACATTTCAGGCCCACATGTTTCATATGTCGATATCCATGGAAATGACATAATGCACTCTCTTTATGATTTGAAAGAAATTGTTGGTGCCATCATAGAAAAATATCAACAGTTTCCTGACAATTATTCCATTATTCAATCATTTAATTAAGTTTGATGGCAAAAAAATCAGCCAGTTATCAACGACGCAAAACTGTGATATAGTACAGACTTTATTAATTGGGTATTTCCTGTGACGTTGCATTTCTATTTTATTGAGAGATGATTGTAATCAGAGTTTATGAGAGCTGATAATCATCCTTGTGATATGCATGAGTTCAAAAAATTGTACGGGTGAAGTTACCGCACATTGAAATCACCATGCAATTAAAACCGCCTTTTACGACAGTTACTCATAAGCGGATCCTGCCTATTGCAAGATTTTTCTTTCATCAAACTTAGTAAATGCAAAAAAATCATTTGTTTGGATAACCAAACAAATATTACCTAGGCATTTGATAAACGTTTTCTAAATTTCGCAAAATTCGTTAATATCGACTTACATACAAAATGTAGCAAATATTTGTTAAGCAATTGTTACACATTTCCTAAATTTGTTAAATTTCCAAAACGTTTGTTAAACTATTCAAATCTTATAAATTTTCCAAGTAAATACCAAATATTTGGTAAAGTTGATACGTTTTTTTTTCTCGGGACGGTTCATTCCCTCAACAATTACAAGCTTTGCATGCACTGCTGTCTCTTTACTTTTGCTTGACGGAGAAAGTTGACATCAAGACAGTGCCAGCTATGCACGAGAATAGATAATTTGTTTGTATTATTTTTCAGGTCTAGTTACAGGCCGGAGTCTGGAGTCCTCATTTGATAGGACTCCGACTACGACTCCAGCAAAAGTGATAGGACTCCGGGACTCCGCATCCCTGTTTCTAATTTTTTCTTATGTTATGATTTAAGTTTTAAATCTTTATGTACACATAATTTGAAGTGCCCGTGATCAAGCCTCGTGCGAAAATTTGGGTTGCTTATAAATTTGGCTAGTTATTATTTCTTGATTTTGCGCGGAAGAAGGGCCACTAAGCCAAATTTTAAACCAAAATAGTGATCTAGCATTGTGTGACTCTATGAAAGAAAACATCCGTTATTTTGTTCGACCGCTTTATTCAAGATAAAAAGAAAAATTATATAACCCAAATTTTCGCCGTAGCCATCAGCAGGGGTGTCAAGCAAATTGTCATTTAACCTTTTCACTACGGCTGGCATACCAGGTATGCCATGCAAATCATTCCGCCAGCAGCGGTAAGGTTTTCCGCATCACGCGCGCATTTTACGATTGTCTATTGAACTGACAACGAAGTCATTGCTCTATAATACGGTTAATTTTGCCTGTCGAGGTATGTTTTGTGGTAAATAACTAAACACTAAACATGAGGTTAAGTTAGTGAATAAAACTGCAATTTATGAAAATCTTCTAAAAATATTAAAACAAACTCGATCTTACATAATCATCAACAAACTAAACTCTTATTCATTGTTGGTAGCAGTTAATAACAATCACAAGCTAATCGAGTGAAAAAGTTGGAAGCACTTTCCAGTTGAGCACAGTCCAGGTTTTCCCGCACAGGCAGTGCATTGGAACCGTGACATCTTTCGAAGACCATTTTTAAAACAGATTCTGCATCTCTTCTGGGGCTTTGAGATCAAATCAGTAGCTGGAATCTTTTCCAAACAATGCTCCTGGCTATTTGCAAGCGACATTCGCGCTCCAGAGTTGTTTGCTTGTTGAGATTCTCCGCTAGTTTCAATCAGTCGACGACGGTTAGGTTTTCGTTTGCGAGCAGAGCCAGTTTCAAGTACGAGATATTCGATGACTTTGTCTGTGTAGCGTAGAAAAGTGAGTGAGCCACCGTACCTTTGATAAAGCACAAAAGAATTTCTGACCAATATATGAATTAGGCAAATAGCGTATTTGGTAAACCACTTGTATGTTTTTCGTGTGGGGGAATATGGTTCCAGGCATCTGTCTGCGAGATCTACCCCGCCCATGTTTTTATTGTAGAGCAAAACTGAGTTGGGTTTGCTGACAGCAGTTGAAACTCTATCCTTTGAGCGGGACACAACTTCCGTGGTACCAGCGTGGGAAAAAGAATCTATCATGTTGATTAGTTTTTTCCGCCTGCTTTTTTGTCATCATATCGACTGATTAGTACGTCACCCTTGCGCATAAAAAGACATTGCTGCGCTTGAAAATTGCGATTGCGTAATTAAGGTGGGCCTCTGTTGCTGCGGATGGTTCCAGTAAGTAACGTATCATATTCCAAGAGATATTCGGCGAGAGCACATGAAGAAAACCAATTGTCGAGGAAAATGTGATACCCCAAATCAAAGAGCGGACGAGAAAGTTGAACAACAACTTGTTCGGACTTCTTCAATGAGCAGTTTATTTCATCATCCCAAGTGTTTTTTCCAGAATACAGAAGAAAATTCCAAACGTATCCAGTACTCGCCTCAGACAAGACAAAAGTTTTCAAACCGTAGCGGGCGCGCTTATTTGGCACATATTGCCGAAAGTGCAATCTACCTTTGAATAAAAGCACAATCTCATCAACAGAAATTTCACGTTCAGGCAAGTAGTTATTCATGCAAATATCACGAACCATATCACAAAAAGGCAGAATTTTATCTTCACTCTTTGAATCAGTAGAAAGCGAGTTGTAGGATGCAAAGCGAACAAATTTAGTTATTGAGAAAAATCGGTCTCGTGGCAAGCACTCCATTTGTTCAAAGAAAGGACTGAAGTATTTTTCGTCTTTGCTCCAGTAAAGGTGAAGTTCTGGCTTCTTGTTAAGTCCCATGAGTAGAGATAATCCGAAATATTTCCGCATTTCATCTTCCGTCACGCTGTTCCATTCCTTTGCGAGTTCATTATCGCTGCGATATATCTCATGCCTCTCATTTGTCCATTTCGCTATTGTGGAAAACAATTTAGATGACAGGAACAAATCAACGAAAAATGAAATATCTTCAACATTTTCAGGAACATCAAGTAAAGGGTTTATGCCAGGTGTGCCTAAGAATTCAGGCATATCAGTCAAACGCGGGTCTCTATCTGGCTCAACAAAATGCCAATCACCAGGATTTTGGATTTCAGCCTCATCCTCACTAGAACTGTCTTCGTCACTTTCTTCATCAGAATATGTCGGCTCTTCATCTGAATTGATGGGACTGTGCGCCCGGTGATGGAATAAATTGTTAATTGCGCTAGACTTGGCAGCTCTTGAAGATCGCGACATGATCCTTGGTTGTACTAAATGCAGAAATGAATGCGTGTTCTCCCGCCTAATTGACCTGCAACGCTATGAGTGCAAATTATCCAATCAAAAGCGACTTATTCACGGCCGATTCTGACGAACTTGTTATTGTTCGAAAGCGCATTCTACGGTGGATGTGTTTCCCTAAGTCAATATCTAGAGATATGTGCACAAATGACGATAAAACACTGATTCTCATCTAAAAACATGAATCTGGCATACCAGGTATGCCAGATTCGCTTACCGTATTTTGAATGATGCTTATCCATGGCATACCTGGTATGCCTGCCGCATTTTGAGGGAATGACTGCTAAAAGCTTACCGTAGTGAAAAGGTTAATACAGAAAATTGCAGCTTTGTTATTTGACAGCCCGGTCATTCACCGGTCGAGCATTTGACATGCCGGTCAAGTAGGTCATGATTCAAATCAGTATTCAAATCATGATTTTGTTCAATAATCACAATTGAAAAGTATGAAATTCATTGAGAATAATTCACTTATGATCAAATCATCACAATGACATCATTTTACTTTTATAATGAGAATATACAATTTTTTTAGTGAAATATGCGTAGGCCTACACCGTAAATAGATCTAGTTAAACGAATTTTTCGATTTACACCGGTATCATGCTACTTTCACTGCTCTTCGTAATGAAATTAAAATTAGATTGCATGTGGCATCAATATTTTCCAAATAATGGAAGACTGAAGAAAGCAGTTTAGTCCTACAAAGCTTCTTGTATATCAAAACTTAGGTAGGGCCAATTCCCTATACATTAGACATCGCAAGTTTTGATTCAAGCTTTATGCACTCGAATTACAAATACGCCTACAATATGCAGTCGGTTGGGCCAACAGTATCTAAAGTACGAAAAGAGGCTAAATATATTTATATTGCAGTCAAGACTTCAAAAACATCAAGGCAGTGTTATTAATGAGGTGTTTGACAATCTGTGCGATAGACAGACGTATCATCATTTTTCAAAAATAGAATGGTATAAAATATCATTTTTCCTCAAAATAAAATGATATCATTTTATCGTTGCCGATCTTTGCTTATGATTGTCGTAGGATGTAGAATGTATGTAGGGAGAACGAGGCGTAGAGTTCACAAATTTTTATTCATCACGAGTCACGACGTACAACAGTGTGCAAGACACGTTAGCGAGTCGTAGCATACGAAAGTGTCTGAGGATTCAAATCATTTTCACTCATGATAGAATATTCATTTCATGAATATAAACAAATCACAGAGTAGGAAGCAATGTAAAGAAACATATTCAAATGCAATTGCACGTAAACGACTATGAATAGAGGATCACACAACAATGATCAAATGATCACAGCCGGCCTACCAACAGTATGAACAATGGGACGGATTGTGAGATATTATGATTTCATGGTATTATAGCAATGTTATTTTTTCTTTGATTGTTGCTCTCTGGATGTCTCACACTTCTTTCTGTTTCGAAATGACATCAAAGCTTCCAGAAGAATTAATTTTCATTGACGAAGTCTTCTGTTAATTTAAATGTCACATGATGGTAAAATATTTGACTATTGAATAAATATCGAATGAGATAAGCTGTTAATAATGGTATTCAATATGTAGATTGATTTTTTATTGATTTCATGCAAGTCTTTCATCATTTTGTCATTCCTTCACGTACTGCCACCAAGAGAACAAGCGAGGCCATTGAGAGAAAATTGACCTTTTGCTTATGAACTTTACTTACAAGATGGCACCAATAGCAAAAAATTATTCATATTTTCATCACACAATTATTCTATTATTCACATTGGTTATCAAACCAATGGGGTCTATTTTGCGAGAGAACGCTAAATCATACACCGGTGCTGTATACAGACGATATAAAATCACAAATATTTTACCTTTTTGTGCCTATTAAACTCAAATGTGCATGTTGTACAATTGCTGTAGTAATTCATGCTAAAAAAGGCACGGCAGAGAAGAAAGAATTCTTTTGTCTTGCAAACCCACAAGAATGAAGTGATACATGGGGCCTGGGTCTCATGATTTGCTGCTCTGGACAAAGATTCTAGCAATATTCGTTCTCGCAGAAAGTGTCCACATTGGTCGGAATGATTATTTCAATAAGTCCAAAGAATAAGGATTTGTCTGTGACCAAATTGATAATTGAATAATAGCCCTGTTTGAGTATTATCAATTTTCATTGAAATGTTAGTTATGTTGCAGACAAAAATATTTCATTTCCTATCCAAGCTGTTGCTTCAAAATCGACTGGCAACCACTACGTGGTCAAATTCTGTTAATTCACCGCAGGTTGATTGAAGAGAACAAACAATCGGACCTTTGTTCCATTTCTTCGGTGAATAGCTAGGAATGAGAAAAATATTTGCAGACAACATTTTTAATAAGTTTTTTTAACATTTTTAAGGTTGTTTGATGAATGTCTGGCTCTACCTCTGAAGTAGGTCGGCTTCTATGTGAGTGACAAACGAATATTATAACGCATTGATAGTTATTACAGTGTACATCAGTGGTGGGCAACGCGTGGCCCGTGGACATTATTTGAACCGATGATGTGAAAATGGCTCACTCCGACTTCGACCTTTGTGAGGTGCATCTAAGCAAGGTTGGACCTTGGGTTTTGGGTCGACCTTGGCTAAGTGATACAAAACTTGGATTTTCTATTAATGCTGAACACTCTGAGCCAGCACCTCCTAAATCACACACTAAAGCAAGACACTATTCGCAACAAATAAAAAAATCCTAAAGCAAAGTGTTTTAGGAGGCTAGCACACTAGGGTTATTGTTCTCTTTAGTATTTCAACATCCTATTTCACGCAACCTCCTAAAATTCTAGTGTGTCGCGCTTCAGGATGCAGATTTCTTCGATTTTAGGAGGTGACAGTTTACAGTGAAAATATGCAGATCACGTTACAAAAATTAATATTTTGATTTGAATCTTATGAGCTGCAGGATAAGAGCATAAAGTTCTGATATTTTATCAAACTTACACTGGATTCACATAATATTTCAAAAATGAAATACTTGTGATTATTTGCAGTTTCATTCTGGGCTTGACTATACCGCGCATTGGAAGTTCATACATATTGTATCTACTGTAAGCTTACATGTATTTAGTAGCATTTGTGCATTTTCAATTTTTATATATTCCATATATTTTATATCTTCGCAATTATCTTTGCACCCCTAGCTTTCTGCGATAGCCGACATTTATCCAAAAATATCTTCACTCCGATTTCGTAGTCTACATGTAAATATGTTTAGCCATGCACTTACTGCGCAGCTATAATATTTATCAAGTTTGTTTATATCTATGAATGATAAAATGAAAGCAATTGCTTTACTATGAGAAATGTGTAACTCAATCAAAATTAAATCAAAGATATTCAGTTAGTCAGTATTATCAGTGTAGGTTAAATTAAAAGAAAACTTTATGACGTAATACATATACTTAGGCTACTACCCGGGACGAGCAAACCGAATAATTTTTTTGGAAACTTGCTAGCTGTTTGCTAATTTTGTGAAAAATAGAAATTTTGATAAATTCCTACCATGTTTGCTAATTTTGTTGGAGGCCTACCAGTTTCCAAGCAAAATAATAAAATTATAAAAAAAATTTTAATTTTGTTAAATATTTATGAAATATTAGTCAAATTATCCAAAATGTCAGAACAAAACATTAATTAAATACGTGTTTTCAGATAGGATCTGATATGCCATCCAAAACGCAGTGTGTTGTCAGGAGCATTAAACTTTTGATTGACAAGAATCGATGAGAAATTGTCACAAAAGGCATTGATTCACTAATATCTCTCATTGAAGACCTGTGATTTGATGCTTGGTCAAATGAGCTTGAAAATAAGTTTCAGCACGAATGTAGCAATCAGATCTTGTATTCGAAATTGTATGTTTTACTTCCATATTGCTTCTATGAATCTTGTGTATTATCTTTGTGGAAACTACTCGATACGTCATGATATGAGCCTTAAATCGAAGAAACAGTTTAAGTCGTGTGAAATTTCACCGACTCTGAGATCCTATCGAACTGTAGTAATCGCTTCGAACTTGCTCTAATCGTTCTCAGGAAACGATAGGAATTCCCGTGACGAGAATCCTATATTGGGTGCTATATTTAGAAGTCTGTATAAGGCGCTCAGAGAGTTGCTATCATTTCCGGATGTTTCACGAGTGTGTCACGAGCATGTTGCACGAGTAATCAGTTTTCATGATTATTTCTAAAGCATTACTTTATTCTAATGCATCCCAACCTCTGCAATTATCTAATTTATATTTCTGACCTATTCTGAGAAGGGATTATCATGTCTTCAAGATGGATAGCCTCCCGACTTCGAACATTGCAAAGCATTTCTTCGCCGCGATCTACGTCTATCAGTCAGTTCACGGATTCCTCATGTTGTGTGTGGGTGTGATTCAGCTCGTCGAAGTTAAGACTGACGGCGCAGTTTTCTCTATTCATTGAAGATAATATGCATGTTGCCATCCTTTGTTTAAGATCATTAGCGTTGATATGAGTGTCCAGATGGAGTGTATATGGTGCGTCACTATTATTCAGACATGTGAGTATAGCAAATAAATCGTATTTGTAAATCAGGTGTAAAAACAGATGACTTGAAAAAACATTCTAAGCCAACCATTCAAATTATAATGTCCTTCAATTACCAAATAAAAGGTACATTCAGTTAAAGAATTAATCGTGTGATTCATCATGATAGGAGATGGAGACTTCGATCCTTGATGATGAGGCATATTTCCCAAAAATAGAGGTGGTAAATAAACATTAATTTCCTCCATTTAAAAAAATTGCAAGCGTTCTCCGGATTCTCGAATAGAATCCGCAGCGTATGCGGCTGCCTTCAAGTGGGTGTTTCATTCGGGAGCTGGTCGGTACGATGATGATAGTGTGGTCTCTCATCAAATCGTATCAAATCATAAGAAAGTTAACTTCCTCTGAAATTTATCAGCATCGAGTATAGAGAATCCATATTCTATGGACAATCCTCACCATGACAGAGGGCACCGCTTAGCAATGTGCACAGCAGTCGTCCCATGCGTCATTGAATCTACCGAAAATCTATTCTTGAGAGAGAAAGGGATACTAAAAAGTAGTCCACCAATGTGGCATTGAAACTGTCCAAGATACATGACTGAAGTGAAGTGGTCGTGCTAAACATCAGGATCACAGGGCTTCTTTGGGACCACACTGTTATCACTGTACCAGATGATCGTATGGAAAAAGATTGAATCTTCTTTTAATTCGCTGATTGATACTGTCGATAATGTAGCTTGCGTGCACATCTAAACCGTCGTTTGTCAGGCCTACATGCAGGGTTGGCATATTTTTTTAAATACAAATTTTTGTGGTTTTTTAAATAGGTCATGCTTCACTGTATAATTTGGATTTGTGCAAGACATTTGAGGGTACCTTATTGTTACTGATTTCAGTGAATGGGGAAATTATTTGACATCAAATATCAAATCGGATTTTCTGCTTAGCCGGCATATGTTGTCCACCGTGGGAAAATGTTTTGTGGATTAATTCGTGCTGTTGTAAATTATTGGGATGATAAAAGATACTAAGATAGTTAATAAAATCACCTGATTGATTCTTATAATAGAAAGCTCGATCAAAACCTGCGTCATCTTACTATTTTTCAATTATGTTATATTCTGTATGGCCTATTCCTTCTCTTATGTGCGTCAAACACATTCAATACTTTTTGCATCAAAAACTCTATTGTGCATTTCAGGCCGCAATATCATTGTCTATCAAGGAGATATCATAAATGGGAACTGATTGAAACTGACCAAACCAGCACAATTGATGGTAGAGGAACAATTACGACAGTATCTGTAGGCTGACATCTGCTGATGAGGTGAGTCTTTAAATTATGTCATTCTTTGCCACTGCCTCCGAATGTTTTGGTTTTAGCAGCATTGAGTTTTTCTGCTGTTAGTCCTTGGAGCATTTCGTAGCATGATGACAGCAATCAACAGTTATAATGTATAAATATGTAGGGCTATTCTTGTCACTGCCTCCGAATGTTTTGACTTTAGCAGCATTGAGTTTTTCTGCTGTTAATCCTTGGAGCATTTCGTAGCAGGATGACTTCGATCAACAATTTATTCAATTAATATCAACGGTAAATTTCATCAATGTTTTGCTACGGCGTAGGTTAACTGTAATTTTATCAATAGAATGTGAGCGGTCTGCGAACCCACTTTATGCGTCAAGATCAAACCCACAAGTTTTATGATGTGTAAATTATACATGTCATAATTATAATGCAATATATTTACACATCGTTAAACTTAGTTTCATCTTGACTCATTAGGTGGATTCGCAGGATGCTCACATTTTATTGATAAAACTACAGTTCATCTACAATATATGTTATGGCAAAATATTGGGGCAATGTCTAGAAAACATTCTAAAAATGTTTTAAGATAACATTTTCATAATATTCTCATGTGTTGTCACTTGAACATACAACATTTTTAGGAATGTTTTTATAGCAAATTCACGACATTTTCTGAAGAGTTTTACAATGTTTCTTTGTTGGGAATTCACGTAGGTGTTGTGTAAGATAATATCAGAGAGAAATTTGAGACATTTTATTAGAATTTTACCAAATAATTTGCTATTTGCTAAAAATTGGCAAATCATCAGCTATGTTAGATAAATATTTGATAAAATTTTAGTAGAAGTTTAGTAAAATGTTGTCAAGTATTTGCCAAATATTTAACAAAAGCATCTGGTGTGTTCGTCCCGGGTAATTACAATTATTGCAATAATAGGTCGATTTCCACTAATACCACACTTCTCATGGGCCCAATAGGAATTTTGGCCCATAGAAGAATCTTTATGTCAGCACATAATGCAAATAATGCAATTCGTTTACTTGATTTCATTCATTTATTTAAACTTGGGCTTGGGGTTTTGACCCTAAGTTTTGCCTAACCTTGATCTAAGGGTGAGGGATCCGCTTTAGAATTTGCAAAACCATCAATTAACAACTAAATGAGCAATATAAAGGCACAGAAAACATTTGAATTATTCAACCATGCTCCTTTCGTAATGAATATCTTCTCGTATAAGCGGGAAGTGGTCATCACCTACGCGAGTTTATGCTAAATCGATACCCTGCTGAGCATGTTTCTCTACGTAATGAATCACGCCTCAATGAACCTAGAAAGAGGCTACATTAATTAGACCTTGACTACGAATGGAGGAATCCAACCGCAAGATTTTGACAGGCCAGCATTTTTTCAAATATTCTTGCTGAACTTCATTTGTTTACTGCTCTACACTAATACATATTTCGTATACTCGATCTGCATTAGCACACGACTACCATTTGTGGAGTCCATGCACGGTTTTTGAAAGCCGTATATATTTGGGTGACATACGTGCACGTATGTACATGTCGCATGATCAATAATTGTAGCAAAATCAATTTTATCCTGTGCAGCTTTCAGGCGAACAGTTGCACTGCACTTACAGTCCGTTGTTTTTCTATTAAATAAAGTAATGTCGGTAAAATCACCAAGAAAGTCAAATTACCGTTTAATTACACAAAAAAGCTTCCATGATTTGATATAGGCCTATTCGCTCTGCAATACTCACATAACATTAAACAAATTAGTTACGTACAATATGGCTGTATACATTTACATGTAAAATTACAGTCTCTTACAGTAGGAGGTAGGTTTCAGATGTTGCAAAACACTTTCGTGGCATTCAAATTGTACTTCGAAACTTTCTCTGAGATAGACAGCAAAGCTCTGTCGCAGTAGGCCTACTTTGAATATCAAAGAGGATGACAACTGCCTCGACATTAAGCCAATAAAAGACACCAACACTCTTCATTGACTGCTGTATAGTCAGCGTCAGCAAGTCCCAGTGAAGAAGGTGCGAGTTCGTCTCCCCCGCGGACTTCGGTTCAAGTCCTGGGTCAGGCGAGTGTGGTGGGAGGAATCAAAGGTGTTGTTGTCTCTAGTTGACTTAATAGTTGTCGTTGTCTTTAGATTTTCTCTGGCATAATTTAAACATGATCATGTTCGGCCGACAACCATTTCAGATAATTTATGATTCCCATTGAATGTCATAGCTATATACTATATTTACTCAAGACTTAGCTACTGCATTTAGGAACATTAGGGCTACGCATCAATAAATTCTTTAAATAGTAAATATAATCTTATATGAACAAGAAAAGTTCACGTGGGCCATGGAAAATTTTCTCATCCGGGTTTAATTTACTTTCTCTCACCTTCCCTATTGAATATTGAACTCTATGCTTAGACTGGCGAATGTCTTTCAGCAAAAGCAGGATTTTAGGACAAAACCTACGTTGGAATTTGCCTAGGAAATCCCGGACTGGCAAAAGACGAAGTTACCCGCCCCATTAACAGGTCCATTTCTAACTTCCAATCACTGATAAGTTGACAGCTAAAGTTCACGTGATAATTCCACCATGCCAGTAACAGGAGGCATGGCATGTATTGTTCTAAGGCGTGTCAGTTGATATGAACATTGAAAAAGGCGTGTGCAGTTTCATAATAGTTCCTGAGATCAACATTCATGGTTAGAGTCTCTCCGTAAGACGAGAAATCTGATTGATTGTGCTGCTTTTTGGATTTATACGTATCATTAATGCCAAACGAAGTTATTCTTATGCAATAAGAGAATCTCGTGGTTGAACTAGAAAGATGAGTGGGGAAGGCGCACAAATACAAGAGAACGCAATGTGTGAGGAACATAACTCGAAGCAAGGAAGCGATTTGTGTGAGGCAAGTGAATCTAGGCCAGAACAGCCAAGTGGTTTGAAGCCTTCTTCGAGCAGTTCATCTGTTTCCAGTCAGGAAAACCGTCCCATTTGTAGAATTTGCTACGAAGGTGCTTCGATTGAGAACAAACTAATTTCCCCGTGTGGTTGCAAAGGATCACTTGCTTATATTCATGTGAATTGTGCTAAACGTCTTATAAAAGAGCTACGTGGAGAAACATGTGATCTTTGTAAGAAGCCATTTGAAAATTATAAAGAACTAGCTCAAACAAATGAAAAACGCGGCAGATGTGACCTTCGCAACCAAAGTTGCGCAACGAGATTGTATGTAACAATGCTTTTCTTATTGCCATCCATTTCGATTTTGATTATGATTACAACTCATTATTTACACCAACATGAAGACACTCACCAGTCAATCACTAGAGCAATTTTTGGGTGGCATGTATCTGCACTTATAGTTACTTTCCTCTTGTTAGTGTGGCTGTGTCTTCTGATAATGTACATCATCCGAATCTGCAGCCAATCGACGAACTCCGTCGCTCCATTTGATCTGCCTTGAACAACCGGTGCGTTGCAAATTCGTGGATGTTTCCTGAATTCTCTGACCCCGGATACAATTCTAAAGCTATAAGAATTTGTTCAAGTGACAACCAATCGACATTGTATTCTCTGTGATTCCAATGTAAATTCTGCAAATTATTTTTCTATGAGTTTTGTAGATATGTAAATGATATTTACCTGCAAATCATGTGAGCATTTCGAACTTTCATATTTTAGTATATTATATATTTTGTGAGAGCACGTGTGGTTCGATTTCTGCCTTGAAGAGCAGAAGGTGTTGCATTCATTCACATTTCCATATATCCTTACTAAATATGTCATTATTTGAATTTTACACCTTTCAATATTTTCATTAGAGATATTTAATTGTTAGAATACTTGCCTTTTAAATTTGAGTAAATGACCATTTTGAGCATGTTAGTTTATTTGCCTTGTGAAGATGAAGAGGCTGTGTATCTTGCTACTAAGATTCGTGCGTGCGATTCCGAGCGGCCCAAACACAAGCCTAGTCAAACTGGTTCTCGTGCAAAATAGTCTCGAAATGATAGGCCATTGATAAAATTTTCCCAGGGAAAGTCTCAAAATGGAATTCATATAAGTTCTCAGTAGCATCTAAAATTTATCTTTCTGCATAACAAATTTACTTACAACAAAATTTCAGAACACAGGTTTCAGATGTTTCTGAGAACCTTTATGTTGCTTAGATTTTATTTTGAGAGCTTCATTGGTGTAGAACACAACCGACTTTCAGGATCATTTTGATCAGGATGCCAGAGCATACCTAAATTGTAAAAATGACCTCTGGCTTAAACATGCACTAAACTAGAAAAAGTACTCAACTTCTTTCGACGCTGTGTTTGGGCCTTCATGTACTCGTAGAATCCCACAACGCCTTTGAAACAGACTGGGTGGCCCAAAAAGTCGACATTTTTAAAAACTACAATTTCATTTAGCTTGGGGTAATAAACATTAAAATTTGAAGCGATTTGGTTAATATCCTCTGGTTCCACATCTGAGATAAATTCTTCATAGCATCTTTCATCAATGATCCCAGAAGAAATGAAGAATTGATTCCTGGTGGGACCAGAGGATATTAACCAAACTGTTTGAAATTTTAATGCGTACTTGTGTTGTTTGTTTGCTAATAAATAATGTAATAAACTATAATAACTTATAAAACTATAATACTAAACAAAATGGTGTTCAAACAGCCTGAGTGAAATGGTTGATCGAAGTAAATAAATTACTAAGCTCTTTTCTCATCTCGCTTCAACCTACAACCGGCTCCGGGCAAGCCTAATAATAATAACACGCTCAAATGATAGGCCTAGATGTGGAATATTTTGATTTTCACTAAGCTGAGCAGGTTATGTGAACTTGAATTCGAAGTTTCCTTGGGAAAATGAGTAGAAGAGATAGAAAAATAATTCACTGGGGAATTAATGAAATTCATTAAAACTAGCTATGTATGCACTCCTTGGCAAAATTAATACCTCATTTAATTGTCTTTTCTTCCTTCGTCGATCGGTTGAAACTTACATTCCTGCAACGGAGAAAATGTCTCTTAGTGATATTAATAATAATAAGCACAAATGTTTGGTAATTCAGTTCCATAATGAGCCTCTTACAACACGAGAAGAAAATTTGAGGGACTTAAAAGTTATCATCATATGCGTTTGTTCGCAACACTTATACTTTTTTGACATTTCTCCACACCTCAGTACAAACATTATTCGTAAAATCACCCGACCGACTATCGTACAAAGGAAATTAATATTCTTTTTAGGTCTGATTTCCTCTGAGGGGCCCATCATCATTCCTGTTCCTTCAGCCCAGGTACCAGCATCATTCATGTTCTCTCCACGGACCGACCATGATTCCTGCTTCTTATCAAGAAAGGCCATGTCATCGTCTCACAAGAAAACCCCGTCATCATTCTTGTTCCTTCTGTGGTGCCGTCATTATTCCTGTTTCCTATGAGGAGGCCGTCATCACTTGTTTCCATTGAGAGACCCGTCAGCATTCCTCTACAATCATCAGACCCTCTACAAAATAACCATCATCATTCCTGTTCCATTTATAGCCCTTTCCATTTTGGGCCCACGTACCATCATCGTTCATGTTCCTTCAGTCCAGGTTCCATCATCATGCTGTTTCTTTCTGCGGGGCTCGTCATATTTTTGTGGAGTGCTCCATAGATAGATGTAAAAAATGCTCTTCATCAAGCCGTCCTTGGTGCAAGCTCATGACAAGGAGCTTTTATATTTTATCATGTGTTATCCGCACGTTAGCGGACTTGACTTACAACGTAGCAAGCAACTGGATTTCAGATGTCTTTGGTGGTGTCTGTGTGCGCCGCGCTACTGGTCTTAGTTGTTAGGCTTCCTGCTTTTTGTCTGTTTTTGTGCGTCTATATTAGGTATAATTTTGAGCGGACAGGCTTTTGTCGATTAGATAGTAGGGTACTTCTATTCCCCCCTCACATTTCTGTTGTTGACATTCGGAAGTTTTGCATCGTCAAAGATCTTCCCTTGCTCCTACGGGCAGACTTCGTGGCATAGTGTTGAGTGTGTAAAACTCCTCTTATGACTTGTAGAACATTTACAGCCTCAGAATTAGACAACTCTGTAGACAACAATCACACGAAGTTCATGATCACAGCTGTACCGTGTATTCTGACTGAGTATCCAAGGGACCAATTCTTCATCTCAGGGTTCAAGTAAGACTTCTCAGTGGTGTTCTAGCTATCACTCACTAACAGATCAAGTCTATTCTAAATCCAATGTGAATAATTTTGATGAAATTTCATGAATTTCGAAAAGTTGGAAAATGTTGGGGGGTGGGAGAAAGACTAGAAATACCCTTTTTCTGCCTTAAGATAAATTTTTCATGAAGAAACCTTTGTTGTATTGATTTAAATTTACCATGACCGAAAAGAGGATATCCTAAGGATCAAGATGAAACAAATTTTTGAAAATCGGTTCAGATCGAAGGATTTTGCAGGCAGAAGACACACTTTTTGTTTCTATGAAATGGATTTTCCGATCATTAGCCAGCAGAATGTGGAGAAAAAGGCAAAACAATTATTTTTTTCATAGACAGATGCATATGAGTGAATGCTTGCTTCCCTTCATCCCCCCGAAAAAAAAAAGAAAAATGTCATAAAATACATAAAATAAAGAAAATACTCATAAAATGTCGTTGCATTGAACTTTCAAAGCTTCATACTATTCAAGAATTCATATTTTCTGTGAAGCGCTTCTGTCAACTTTGACTTTTTCTGCTGTTTTTCTAGCGGGGTGCAGTCTGAATATTGTGTAGTCTACGCCATGGTGCTTGTAATCCACGACATGAACTCTGCACCACGTGAATTGTTTACTGTATACTCATTGACAAAATTTTTGCATGTTACTTCTTTAATTTCTTTCATTTTTGACTGGTATATATACATGTATGAATTTAGTCACAATCTCCACCAAGTCGCTAGCACAGAAAAACAACGCATGTAGCAGATTCAACTTTAATAGCGCGTGTGCCCCCCTCTAGCTCCAATACATTCAGTAATCCGAGATGGCATGGATTCACACAAAGTTTCTGAATGAAGGATGTTTCAAGGAGAAGCCACTGATCTGTCAATCTTTCAGAGAGAATCTTCAGGGACACTGGTGGAAGTGAATAGCGGTCTCTCACTCGCCGCCCAAGCTCGTCCCAGACTTGTTCAATGGGTGACAAGTCAGGTGAGCGTGCAGGCCAGTCAAGGGTTTGAATGTTCAATCTCCTAACAGTGGCAATGACAGCCGAGGAGCGATGAGGTCTTGCGTTGTCGTCTTGGAAGACGAGATCCTCCACCCTGAACACTGGGGCAACAACAGGAAGCACAATTTCATTGAGATACCTCTATCCAGTCAACGTGCCTTTGATCATGACTGCTGTCGTTCGTCCGCCATGCCAAATGCCACCCCACAGCATAACACTTCCACCATCATATCTGTCGTGTTCTTTAATGCAGCATGGGGCAAAGCGTTCACCTGGAAGACGATGCACTCTGACACGACCGTCATTGAAATCCAGAGTGAATCTCGATTCATCGGTCAACAAGACTTTCTGCCAGTGATGGTCATTCCATGAGCGATGGGCATCACACCAGGCAACTCGTCTTCTGCGGTGCTCAAAACTCAATGGAATTAGGACAGCTGGATTGAATTCCAGCTTCTCACAATCTTCGGTAAGCCATTCGAACGCTACAGTCTATGTCTGAGGCACTCTTCCAGTATACGACTAGCTTTGGGACTGACACAAATCTATTCCTCTTTGCAGCTAAGACTAGACGTGTCCTTCCTGCAGACTTTCTTGGTCGACCAGATCCCTTCTTCTTTTTAACATCTTCTTCTGCTTTCCATCGACACCACCACTTCCAACAACGACTCTCGATAGTTGCAGCTCTTCGGCACACTCGCACAACTTCTACCACAACGAATCATTCCAATAGCCATACCTCTGGTAAACTGATCGTGTGCCATTTTATTTTACAAAAGCGGGATTTCAGTTCACGTTTATATTCAATTTGTAAAAGCAATTGTGACAGTTGGATCGATATCAAAATTTGAAATTTGACCACCATAGATCTTTCTCCATTCTCTAATGTGTTGAATGGTAATACATAGAAAGCGAGATATTGCATCATACCTGAGAAAAAATGAAACAAACTTCAATTCAAGCCAATGATAGTTTGTTTCATTAATTATGTCAATGAGTATACAAATAATTTTCATATTTTATTATGTGTGTTATACGCACGTTAGCGGACTTCAGTTACAAGGACAAATGTACGCAGAATGAAAATAGGAGTGTCACTATCCAGCAAGATTGATAACTGAAAGATGAATGCAAGAACTAACAATAGACTTTCTCATTGTCACAAATTTCATTCCAGTGATATTGACGCTGTAGCCTTTCACATCTATTCAATACATGCAATAGACATGCATAATCTACTGACAAAATCAAACAACATGCACAAAACTGGGTCAAATGTTGACTGTATAAATCCATATAAACAGAAGTATGATACCCACCTTTTCCGATCATAACAAAGAAGCTGTTAACCAAAGGCAGGCGTGAATTAGGTGAACATTTTTGATAATATAATCTCGATCAGACTAAGGAGAAGCACAATACAGGGTGCATTAGACCCTCTTTTCGTTTTGACAAAGCATCATTGGTATCTATTGGATGGCACCCTTACCGTGCTACAACGTCATTATTTTTCACGAAATAGAGGGCTTGAATCACTGATAATTCTTATCATGGGAAGCCACAAAGCGTCGATGTTTGCTTATTACTTTATTTTTGTTTGAAATCACAAGGCCTTTCGGGCGTCACAGACGGCCATCATCAGGAGAATGAATGTAGCTGCCGTGTTGCAGTTCATGATTAGTAGTCGATCACATCATGCCATGTTCAACAAAGACAAATAAAATAAATCATTCGCAGAAAATAACAAAATAAGTCATTTCTTCTTCAGACATCAAAATAGTACTAGTAAGAAAATAAGTTAAAGTAACGAAGGAAAGAATCATTTATTCCACACAGTGTCGATATGAAATTTAGTCTTGTTGGACTACAACGATTCCTTTATAATACGCTTCCTCCAAATCACTTCTCCATCAATTATCTCCATCGTGTTGAGATCTACATTGTGATGGTCTTCATATACATGTACATGTCTTGCTATCTGAGACCTGTCAATATCCATTTGCCTCACCGCTCGAAGATGTTCCTTCTTGCGCTCTTCCATCGTGCGACCAGTATATTGCCGTAGTTTACGAGTATAAAACGTCAGAAAATATTTTTAGAGTATGGAAGTCTTTCCTGACATAATGCTTGTTTTTCTGAACGTTTTCTTTTTATAAAGTGTCAGACATAAAGTTGCACGTGAAAACACACCTTTACGAAGATGTGGTTAGAGCGTGGAGCTCCGTTGAACGCCAGTGACTGTCTTTGATGACTTCCTTTTGTCCTATCAGCCCCTAGACACCTGAGCTGTTTCACATCCTCTAAGATCTGAGGGGTCTTTTTAACTCCATTTAAAATTCTTAGTTTACCTGCATAAATCGGCATCAAAACATTGGGAGAGTTGATTATTAATGAAACAATGATTTTTGGGTGTAGCGAATAGACATAATCCTGAGTGTCAGTTTCAGCCTTCTAGTAAACACATGCGAAAATAATGTGTCTTTTTAAGTCAACGATCATTTACCACAGTAGCAGTTGTACAAGGAGGCGGTTTTGCGATGTTTGCTGATAAATAAAACCTCAGATAATTAACCTGAAATTGATTTATTCTGTGCAGCAGAACCCTTACATTTGTCCATTATTTCAGTTTTCTCCATCCCTATTGGAAATAGATCCATAATTGTTACATGGACTCTCAAAACAGTTGTGGATCTCCAACATATCAATTCCTGATGTGAAAACTTTGTTGACGGCCTGTTTTTAGTGTTGAACTAAGAATATAGTGATAGCTTTCATCTTGAATATTAATTCATGCCGAGTTATCCATATAGGCCGGTCACGTCACGCGCGATCATGTGCGAAAGATACTCATCACTAGGTGACTTGCCACGCTCAATTACGCGTTAACTTATACGCGTGATTACACATGACCGTAAACATCCGTGGCTATGCGTGACATTGCTGCAACATCTGTCGGCAGTCCTTTTACAAAGACTTTGCGTCTCATGTGTCTGTATATATCAGAGGCTAAACAATGTGATAGGACCTCAATTTCATGCTTAGAGAAGACAGAACAAGCTTAGCGGTCCATGTGGTTCAAGCGGCAACGCAGACAACCGTAGACGACGCGCAAACTGCAAACGCTCACCCGCGCGTATTCATAAACATTCCCTATGTTTTAACAGTATCAGATCAAGTGATTTCTGACTTTTAGTGCATCGCGTATGTACGCGCGTAGAAGAATAAAATGTCTTTAACCACGGATTTTTGGGGTGCTCCGTAATTACGCGCGAATCACGCGTGCCATGTCACCTAGTGTTTGTTGACGGCCTGTTTTCAGTGTTGAACTAAGAATATAGTGATAGCTTTCATATGAATATTGATTTATGTCGAGTTGTTCATATAGGCCGGTCACGTCACGCGCGATCATGTACGAAATACTCGCATTATACGATCTTATAACATAGCGTACATGCACGACGAGCATGATAAACGATGAATAAATGAATTTCACTCATTATACACCATCATGAACAAGTACAAAATCATTCTTCATCCGAAATTAATTTTTTTGATGGGAATCTCTCCTCTGAGACATGAGGGATGGGGGGTACACTTGGTCTGTCTACCATACTTCTACTGATTCAATTGAAGTGAAATATTATAAGTAGAATAATTGTCTAATATGATGATTCTACATGGACATAGTTGACACATCATCTGTAGAAAAAGTGAAATGGAAAAATATCGCTCCAGGTTCCGGGATCACCCTCAGGTCTCTGAGGGTTAGTGATTTCTATTGTTTCTGATATCTTCTCATTTAATTGTGCTTTATGTTCAGCTACAGTCACTGCCTTTAATGATGACCACTGCACTGGTCAGGAAATACTAGGAAACACAGACATTCGTGACGAGAACGAGGATCTTTTGAGCTGAGCATGGAACCGACACACTGCCTTTCAATTTCTCTTTCAATTCACTGCCTTCTTATAATTCAGTCAAATTGCTTGCTCAGAATCGGATTGACATTGCTGATAGGTTCATACGTGAATTGAACACTCGAAAAAGGAACCATCCGATGATGAACAGAATTCATCTTATCTCATTAGACGATATGGATGCACTTTGAAATGCGCAACTTTTCAAAATGACGCTTTGATTTACTAACTGCAATTAATCAGAAGTCACTTGCTTGATTTGAAAATTTAATTGCCATCGCCTGCACCTGTTAGATTTCTCCACATCGTTGCCTTTTCGGCGCAACATGACTTCCCATCCGCCAATGTATAACATAAAAAGCAATCATTCAAATGCCAAAAACATGATGCATTAGGTCTAAAAAAATGAACAGCATGTACTTACACGGGATGCATCTGTGAAATGTGTTCAATTAGATTCATAAATCCTGAAGATACGTTCGTTCGGTTGCGATCAAACCATCTGTTCATCCATGTAGGTCGGCATGCCGGTCCTTTTCAAAATACGTGAAGTTCATGGTAAACGATGTAATGAATGACATAAAAGCAAATGAATCGCTCATATATTTGAGGAAGTTAAAACACACATAGACGCCTAGGACAGCGCTCGCACACACACACACACGCCTAGGACAGGGCTCATGCACCACACACACACGCCGTAACAGAACGCTCATACATCACACACACACACGCCGTAACAGAGCGCTCATACACCACACACACACACACGCCGTAACAGAGCGCTCATAAAACACACACAGACGCCGTAACAGAGCGCTCATAGGCCTACACCACACACACACACACGCCGTAACAGAGCGCTCATACATCACACACACACGCCGTAACAGAGCGCTCATAAACCACAAACAGACGCCGTAACAGAGCGCTCATACATCACAAACAGATGTAGCGGCGGCGGGCGTGCATCATTCAGTGGCATTTACGGAATAATTTTGGCGTGCGGGAAGTCATGATGCGCCGCCTTTTAGAGGATTTCCATGTTTGCTTATTCTATCCTTCAACTTTTAGCTCCCTTTTTTTCATGTTTCTGCTTTCCACATGCTTACTGTACAGAAAGTACGAATAGCAGCTGTAGTTTGAAAAAATCATCTTTTCTTTCCACGCGATGGTAACGCTGATGGTACGTTATGAAGCTCTTTATGCCCGAGAAAATAATTTTGAGGAACGATTTTAACCTTTGAAAGTCAAGTAGCGGGCTCTTGGAGCCACCCCTCTGATGCTGATGTCCAAATTTACCAGTTATCACAATTAGCGCATGCTCGTTCCAATGCAGACATCAGTTATTACCAACTCACTCATCCTTTTACTATAAATAGCAATTTGAAATTTGAATTCCACTTTCAAAAGAGTGAGTGTATTGAGCATCTGATTGAAATTGATGGTATATGGCTTTAACAAACAATCTGCTTTAATCAGTTAGGACAATGTTGGGAGGATGTTTGATTGCGTTGGGGTAGGCGTGGTTAAGCCGTGCTGAATACATTGATTCACATGTTCCGCTCATGACGACATTATTTATGGCATCTGTCCTTCTTCAGACTCCGCGGCACTTCAGTAGCGAATGACTTCGTGCATCGAAGCGGTTCGTAGGTTCCTGAATGACAATCAGCTGCAACTCAATGCTTCTAAAACAGAAATTATGTGGTGTCCTCTGCATGATCTTCAACAGCATCAAACTTCTTCAGTACTTATTGCAGTAGAATATATTGTTCCAGTCTCATCATCTCGCTGCCTGGTAGTTCAGTCTGTCTATGAATTCCAATGTCTGCAGAACGGTGTCCAATTGCATTAAGATCACAGAATTAGGTTGGTTACTCTTTCCGTTTACTAGAAGTGCAGACTAATTCAAAGCGATGGTACATACTGGAACTTAGTAAGTGACCGAAAAGAAATTCATAATACCTCACAGAGATGGGAAAAAAGTCGTGCGTCGCTTGCGGATTGCTTTAAATTCCATCAAAGTGCTTCGATTGTCACGACACCTTCGGATACGAATAATTCAAGTCACTGCGCACAATATTTCTCCATAATGTTGGTCCTTCCGATCATTATTAAAAAAGGTAGCAGGCGCACGAAAATTAGTTCACCTGATGATTTCAATATACCATCCTCTCCTCATCATCCCTTACTGAATGTAAACTAGACAGTGATGTGTGACCGAGATGATATTACAACATGTCTTCCACTCACTCACTGGCTGTTATCCATAAGCCGGCTGCCAGCCTATTGTTTGAGAGTGTGTGCCACTTCCAATTGTGTGCGATATACAACGCATCCCGTTTAAGTAACGAAAATTGCCCAGCAAGTTGTCTGATTCTGTGCTTAAGACAAATCCGTTCGATTGGTCAGTACGTCACAATGCCTGTCCGCCTATCGTTGGTCGTCTCAATACTGCACCAGATGGATCATTGCAGCTCCGTCTTAACGACCTTCCAAAAGGCTCTATAGCCGTCTTCAGTCTGTTCTCAACTCAGCAGCCCGTCTCATTAATTGTGTGTGGGATCTACCGAACAGACCACTCCCTCATGTTAATTCGTTTTACAATAATGATAATAAATACTAAAATTCGATAACCATTTTAAAAATATTCTTCAACATGAGTAAGTTAACTATTGATGTCGGTTGAATCACGAGAGTTCATCGCACATTTAAGTGGTACTCCACGCCTTCGACCTATTTCTGCATTAATAATTATTAAAGTGCTTCTTGGATAACTAGTTATAGATTCCTGAAACAAGATAAAATGTCAGAATTTCTGCCATTGTCAATTTATCCACGCGGCCGCTATGATGTGCACGTATGCAACAGAATGAATAGGATATTGACAAATACATCGTCATTTGCGCATAATAATAACGATCACTAATTGCCTATTGTAAAAACACATTGAGCGCTTCCGAAGCACAGTTCTTCAAAGATCTCAAGATTTTAACCTTGACCTACATAGATTTTGGCGTCAGTCAGCAATTGCACAGATTGCAAGAACAGGGCTGATCAACTGTCCCAACGTAGTGTTGATATTATTCCGACCATGCAGGGTTGCCAAAACTAAATTTCACTATTTTTGCGCAGTACAAAAAAAATTTTTTTCTTTCATCGTTGACATTATAAAAAGGATAAATCCCTTTTTCTGCTTCAGACTTAAAATCTATTTAAGACTCTCTTTGCCAGGTCATGTTTGTACTTTCATCTCCTTTATTCATTTTATAGTACATTCAATTTATCAAATTTAATCAAAATGTTTTTAAGTTGGCATATATTTTGCAGGTTCACGCTGACAACGCCTATCATTCAGTTTAGCGAAAGAAAAATGTTCTGAAAAATGTAACAAATCGGAGACTGAATACTTTCATTGAAAACGATAATTCTCCTGCAAAACTGGGAAAAGCCCATATCGCATAATTTTTCATTTAAACTTCAACAGTATGGCTACAAGGCAGGTCAGATTGCACTGACAAAACTTACACGAACGATTTTATCTAATTGGTCAACAAAGATGTGAAAACTTTCATGTATTGGTCCTGCAAATTATAAACACACAATTACTTGACGAAAAATCATAAATGAATGGATGACGATAGCAATAAACAAGATGTAAAGTGCGCAATTTGATTGTTAAGCTAGATAAATCTCACATAAAGACTTATCTAAAATGCGTTTGACATCTGGCTTCACTGACTCTTGTTTATAATGTCTTTCAAAAAGTCATAAATGTTCTGTTTGAATAATCCAGCAGAACTTGTGCTTGAATCCTGGTTGGACGAATTGCGGTCAGAAAGGCAATTCTACGCAGCATCATCATCCACAAGCCCAAGACATATCTGTCTGCTGAAAAAACAGGTTGGTGTTCTGAAGGAAGTCGGCACTGAAACTGAATATTTCATCTCAGCTGACGTTGTAGCCGGATATAAAATAATTGCATTATGACAATGACGAAACTAATTCAAATCATTCCGATGTCTAAACCTGATGTCGCGGTGACAAATCATGACATAATCATGTTCAAAAAATTTATTTGACTAGAAATATCTAAAATCTTGATTTGCCGTCAGCTACTGATAAAATGTTTTTGGAAAATTTTGGAAAATTCTGAAACTTTGAAAGTTTTGATTTTTTTGATAGGCCCTATAATTTGCGTACCAATAAATTGGGTCTAAAACTCCTGATTTCATCATTATTTCGATTAAAGCAATCGTAGCAATACGATTTCCGTCCGCGGATTTTTTAGGATTCCTTTGCCACCAGTGGCTTGTACTATAAATTGTTGGCATTTTTAATTATCACACAGACACCGTTGGGATAACGTGAATCTTGCTCTACCATAGGGGTGTAATTTCATGCAATGTGAAGATCTGGAGCAATAATAATGTACTTCACTTTGGAGTTTGCTAATTGTTAGCTTGAAAGTTAAGCTTTATTGTGCAGCGTTGATCATAATGATGCAAATTCTCCATGTGTTGATAAGCATGTGATGAAGTATAAGCACACGTCCAAGCAGCATTCATGAGCGACCATATTGGAAGATGTAAAGACTGTAAACTCGTGAGATATTTGGAAACTAAAGATATTTGTGATGAGTAAAACAATATCTATGATAGCTTCAAACTTCTGGCGCATTGTCCGATATCTTCGTTGAGGATACACATCCTCCATTTCTAGTTCAGATAGGCCTAGTTCTGATAGTTCCAAATCGATTTCAAATCTGCCCAAATGAATTTCAGATATGATCCAGATGAATTGGAGATCTCCAGTTGAATTAAAGATCTTTTCAAAGTTGAGCTTGTGACAGATATTTGAAATTCGGCTAGAGAAATCTGAAATCTATCTTATGTCTGAAATTCATTTGGAAAGATCTGAAATAGACATGGAAAAGGTGCAGTTGGTACCAAAAGCTAACATACAGGGATGACAGAGAAGTTTTCGGACTTTGAACATTACATAGTCTTTTCAAGCGACTATAATAAGTCTCCAAAACAAAGGAGAAAACGTCAATCACCGAAAAATAAATTTCAAAATTTAAATATTCCAGAAAATTTTGAAAAAATTGGAAAATTTTCCATATGCATCACTACCGTCAGCTGACTGCCACATGAACTTGGTCAGCAGAAATAACATAATAAATGTTCAATCTTTGAAGTTTTTGCCATCTAATGTTATTGATTACATTATTTATTCTGATGTTAATGATTAGGCCTACACAATAAACTAAGATATATTTCACATCAGAATAACTTCATTTAGTTATTGGCTTCTTACGAATTTTCGATGCTTCAGTGTTTGTCTCACCACATTGTCTACAATTTCTTGTTTCTTTTTTTCCTTCTGACTGCAAACTTTATCACGCTCCGCATCTACCGAGCATCATTGCCGCGGAGGATTCCTATGTGAAGTATTAAGCTAAATTGCTTCATGTGCCCTTAAGCTTGCTATCATCTTGTATCTTGGGCATTTTTCTCGGTAAGGAACTCCTCTTCCTTTGACACAAGCTTCTTATTAAGATCACGATTAGTCTTTTCCTCCTTCGAAATTTCAACTCGCAATCATTCTTCGGCTTTATTCTTTTTTATTCTTCCACTGCATCTTTTTCCTCATATTTAGCTTCATTTTCAACAGCGAAATCAATTATGGGTGAAAGAAACTTGATGCGGTTTTATATCCTTTGATAATAGATGGACTTTCACGGAAAGGACTTTGTCGGGGAAATGAGTTGGAAAATCGTTTCCGGTTTCTGACACGAATAAAAAATTCAATAAATTTATCATTCGCAGAGACGGGTGCGAAAAATTGCGCAGGAAGGAGCGTGAAATCATTTTTATTGCGCAGTTGCGCAGGTCTGGCAACACTGATTCCGACTGCAAGAAAGTAATAGATATAGAAATCCGATTTATTTCATTTGTTTAAGTAATACTACTAGAATGGACAGCTGGGGTTTGTTGACGGTTAAGAAATGACTCATAAGTGTACCGTTGCTATAGTCACGACTTAACCACGGCGTAGTGTTCTACTATATTGTTGTGGCCATTCTAGTCTAACTAACGCGCAATAATATTAATCGGATTTCTATGGTAATAGACATGAACAGCATTTTTTCATGAAGTAGTAAGTTAAAGATGTCGACTGAACCACGAGAGTTCATCGCACATTTTAGTGCTACTCCACGCCCTCAAACTACTACCGCAATGGTGAATCTATTAGACTTGAAAAGTTTTGTCATTTACTGCTTTGTAAGTAATTAAATATTGTTATATATACCACAATTATTAAAGTTTTTAGCTATATTCAAATGCATTTATTTAGGTGTATTTCGGTAAATTGATATCGAATTTTATCTCTGAATGTTTAAGTATTCAATCACTACGACGATTTCCTGTCACTTTCACGCTAATCTGCTCGTTAGTTTGCCTGCAAACTATGTCAAAGATATGATGGCGTCTGACCTGCCAGTTCCTGCTTACTGAGAGGCAGAACGCCGTCGGCCTACACTATACAGGAGGTTCAGTGTAAAAGTTGGCTGATAGAAACCATAGAGCAGGGATTTAATATAGTGGCAACTCCCATCGAAAAAGTATCATCATTAAAAGAGTATTTAGTGTGCTTAAATACTTGTCATATCATCAAGAACACTAAATCTAATCTCGAAGTGGCGGTTGAGGGGTCTATGATAGCTTACTACTACTGGTGATTACTTGTCAGTAGTGTTATAATGAAGAGACTGGAGAAGAATTGCGATCTTCTTCAATTTATGATATTTTGATTGTTTTTCAAAATTGGACAGCAAGATGATGTCTAGGAAACCCTAGTGCTTACAGGTGTTGTGAAAATTCAATTACACTTCTCGAAAGTCACTCAAATACGATTTATAAAATCGTGATTTAGAAAAATAAGAATATGAGAACAGAAATTTCTTAGCTGATGATGGCGAATCGTTGCTCGTCAACAGGGCATTACTTCGTGTCCTAAGATTGTAGAGAAAGAATAACACATTTCCAGTTTATGTATTTCAAAGATTGAAATAAATGAATCATAAATGAGAACAAAAATTAAAATACACACTGTATGAAACATGTCTGATGCTAAAAAATAGTGTCTATGTCACAGTGTAGCTAAAAGTGACTCAGTAATATCGTGTATAATGCTTTTTCAACAGCAGTCTAGACGATTTGATAATTAAAAAATGACTGAAGCAATTTGAACGCAGTAATGAAGTACGTAGGCGTGCCTACATATGGAAATCAATCAAGCAGAGAAAGGGAAATTGTTGTAGGTGGTACGATAACAGAATTGAAAAATTAACAGGATACAATAATCGGATTTCTGTACAGCGACCGAAGAGGACTTTTAGTTATCGGGACAGTTACTTCCCTAATTCAGCGCTAAGTAATAGTTATTGCACTGGGAGCAACAGTCGAGCGCGTAGCGCGAGACTGGCTTCCAGTGCGATAACTAACTTATCGGCACTGCTTTCTGTGCACGGTGTCACACAAATCTTCCCTTTTTCTTGTGTGAGCCATGTGTGAGCACATGTGCAGCACACTTGCAGCACGCTTCAGACCGCTCTGGCATTGAAACGCGGACTGGACATTTCACTCGTGTAGTTGACAGAGACACGGAGAGATTCAAGAGAAGATGAGAAGTTAAATATGTAGTTAGAATTTCACTAAGTTGTCTCTTAGTGCTTTGCTTTTATTTTAGATGATCTCCACATGAGGACTAACCGTCAAACATAAAACGTTATTGATTGTTCGTTTAAATCACTTCGATTTTACTGTAATTTCTAAATGTGATTTTAGGGACGTTTTATGGAACTTGTTATGAGGAGCACGCGTCATACCGCTGTGGAATAGAAAGCCGGAGTAATTATTTCGCTGATATGAGTGACAGCGACATGTGGATAATTAATTGGGAGTTTGCAGTCCGAGAATTGAGAGAAGATGATTAGAATCAAATGCTTTTAGATTTTCATTGGTGTCTGTTTTCCTTGCTTTTATATTATCTCTACACTTCATGATTGATCGCTTTCATTCTTTTAATAACAACAGGGGCCTGCGCGGCATCAATTAATAGTCTGGAGTCTGAGAAATTTAAACATTGTGAAACGAAAGTGGTCAAAGAATTTGACAGAAGTGTGCATGTTCCATGTTTTTGTTCCATTTTATCGCTACATCAGAGCTGACCACTTTCTTTCCACGACATCGATAATTTCTTCCACTTCACTATGTGATCAATTTTCTAGGAGCGATAAAGTCTCGCCCTTTTCCTTTGGTGTCAATTATCTATCTTCTCACTTGTTTGTGTGTAATTTTATATCAGTCCAAGAACTCTCTTTAAAAATCGCTCTCCAGAATTAAGCACATTATCTTGCATCTTACTGTGCAGTATGGAGCGTTTTACTTTTGTCGGCACTCAAGAAATTGAGTCGGTTATTCGGAGACAGAAGCCTGTAAATACTCGAAGGGCTAATACATTCGCAACCCACGTTTACGACGAGTGGGTTGCTGCCCGAAATTCGGCTTTCCCAAACGATCCCTTCCCTACTCTGCCTCAACTTCCTGACGTGCCCATAAAGAAGTTGAACAACGTTTTGAGCCATTTTGTGTTCGAAATCCGGAGACGCGACGGCAATGACTATCCTCCAAATACCATTCATGGTATCATGTGTGGAATCATGAGATATTTACGTGATGACTGTATGAGACCAGACCTCAACTTCTTCGATAAAACTCATGATCAATTTCATTATCTTCGTCAATCAATTGATTCTAGAATGTCACAATTAACAGAAATAGGAGTTGGACTTCACAAGTTGGACTTTACTTTTACGTATGCAAAGTATACGGTCTTCGTTCTCGTGACGAGCATCGTCACTTGACGATAGAACAGTTCACCTTTGACGAGGACAATACCGGGAAATTTGTAAAATTTGATGGGAAAACTTCAAAAACATTCTCTGGTGGTCTTGAGCATCGTCGTATTCAACATAAATCAATAAAGCATTACGACAACACGTCTACCCACTCCACCTACAAATTATTGAAAGTTTACATCGATTCCCTACGACAATGTGACATTCGCAGTGGTCCATTCTATCGCCGGCCCTTGATGACCATTGGAAACAAGGTGAGATTTTCTTGTGTGCCGGTTGGTGCCAACACTATCTCCAGATTGTTGCCAAATGCGGCTAAGAAAGCAGGTCTTAAAGGAAATATCACCGGTCACTCAGGGAAAGTGACATGCGCCACATCATTGTTTCGCGCCAACATTGATGAACAATTAATAATGGAAAGAACAGGTCATCGCAGCAGTGCTGTTAGAGCTTACAAGCGAACGTCATCACCCCAAGAGAGGGATATTAGTCAGATTCTTGATTACGAACCAAGAAGAAAAACTGCCAATCCGGCTGCTGCTTTCTCTGCCAGCAGACAAATAGATGTCAGTGACATGAATTTTGATTGCACTGTTTGTTCTGACCTCTTCGATACATAATTTAGTGCATAGCGGATTCTCTTCAGTTAGTTATTCTGCTGTTGCTAGTCGCTTCATTTTCAGAAACAGCTTACTTTATGTGTAAAAATTTGCTTTATACTGCTTTCTCGATTATATGTGCTCTTCGTTGCCTTGCTTTCCTACTCAGTGCTTGATATTCGTGATTTGCATTAATTAAAATTTTAGATATTTCCTCAGGTTTTTCGTATATTTCATTATACACTGGGAATGGGACAGTAATTTATTATTCATGGAGACTGGAACACAGCCTAGCACAATTCATCTGTTGCTTATCATTGAAACATCTGAAACAACTTTATCTCGACTATAGAGAGCAAACTAAAAGAAATTACATGAATTACTACAAAATCACAAGCGCCCGATCCATGTTTTGTTTACTGTGTTTGTGTGACATGACCAAGACTTGACTTCATACATTTGCATTCTCATCCGCAAACAGACTTCACTTTCAACTCGTGTTGATGATCTAAACACCGCGATTCATTCCATTCCTACACAATGGCATTCACACATTGCATACAGCCATGATTTGGAGGAGTGCAATAAGCAACCAAAAAAAGTTCGCTGTGCGATAACCAATCCACTAGTTGGTTGTCGCACGGGAGCTCTTGTTATCGTTCGCTGTGCGATAAGTTGGATATCGCGCACGTGCACAAGTAGAGAAAGTTGGTCAATGGACACAGGCTCCTTGTTAGCTGTTAATTATAGGCTCACATGAAATCACACTCTTCTAGCGTCTGTCAGGAAAGATTTGACACCGATCAGTAGGCAATTATGTGAAATAGATACCTTGTTATCGGCAAATATTTAGAGGGAAAGGTAAACGCATTGGGAAAGCTGTAGTGCCACCTACAAGATGGCTATTATACACCCGGACGATCGCCACTTCGTGCCTCGGACGCTCCTCTGCACAATAACCCTTACTTATTACCTTAAAGAATCTACAGGATGATCCAAAAAAACGGTGGGAAAGTCAAACAAAATAGTAACAAAACAAAACCCCCTTTTTTATCATCCTGCAAGAAGCTTGAAATGAAATTTAACAGGAGATTACTTTTCTGAGTCCTAATAAGCCTACTTACAATCTATAGGAGGTAATCGAGTTTCTAGTTAACAGAATATCTATAAATCGTTTTTTCGTGTATCAAAACTTCTCATAAGAAACAGAAACTGCAATGACAAGCGCGCAAGTAATTTCTGTCTTTATTTAGTTATTAAGTATTCTATTATTGATATTCTTTGCCCACTATCTTAGCGCAGCGCACCAATCGGTCCCGAAGTCATCAAGAAAATTTTAGGGAGCAATGATAATGGCATTATTCATTTGCTTTTACCTCTTTCAATGAGGAGTACTTTCAATGATATTGCTGCATTCTCGATCAAATTAAGCCATGTTTTAGTTCAAATATATTTCAGAAAACTGCAAATCAGTTGTAGTAAAGTGTCATGGAAAGTCAGAAGCAAAGATATGAACATCAAAACTGTTTAAGGTGTACTCACAAGAATGTAACGTGTAAAATCATCGTCACTCATGCATGCATGTCGTCAATCATTTTTGCAACAGGAAAATGACACGGTAGCGAGACAAAAATGACAAGAACAATTGTTTGTCCTAAGGTGTGACAATTATTTACAATGAAATATATTTCAGATTAAACTAAAAATCTTTTAAATCAATAAGTGGAGAAATACTGGCTAGTTTCAAAAGCATGACAAAAATTCAGCAACGCTGCGAAACATTTGGACAATTCAAACTTTGCCAATTCAAACTTTGGACAATTCAACAAATGCCTACAAAAAGCAAACTTGACTTGCATGAAATATTTATATTTCTTTCACACACGATGCAAGATGTCAGAATAAAGAAATTCTCACAATCCTTCGTCGATTGACTTAGCGTAATTCATGAAGGTCCATTTTGATTGATTTTCGCTGATTGCAGTGCCAGGCCGATGAGAATTTCACGAATTACTGCATGAAAGACTTTGTGTTTAAACAAAGAAATGACCAAATGCATTGTAAATAGAATAGGAAAACGTCAACAGAAGATTGTCGGCAGAGCTCGCAATTCTCCTGACGATGGACGCAATTAATTGATGATGAAGCTGAAAAGCCTACACAATAAGCTCAGCTTGTAAATGAAAATGCTCGCTTTATGTTTGATAATCAAAATAAGATTGAGCGACATGATTAGCTGAATAATTGAATAAAATGAAGAACAAGTAGGCCTATAACCAGATCTGATCTGCAGGGGGGGCATGGCCCCCAAAAGGGAGAAAGTTGATGTGAACATCATCAACCATGAGAAGACTACAATCTTGAATTAATGATATCTGCATTTGTAGGTTAGATGGTTGTTGTTATTTAAGTTAATTAATTATGTAATGAAAGACTCTAATGCATGATAATGCAAGCTCCTGTATATATTGGGTGTTAACTTTTTCTTACAATGATCAACTATCGCGTATGCTTACACATGAAACTACAAATTGCATAATTATTAGAAAAAGCATTATGAATATGATGTAGCCTAATTTTGTTTGAATGTGTTACATGCATATCAGACGATCTAAGAGTGCATGAAGCCTTTTTCTACGATAATAAATTTGAGTATTAAATCACTATATGATTTTGCAGTACATGATAACTTCACAAAGAGAACATCAATTTAGAAAATCCAATCATTTTTCTATTGGTACTTTATTTCTAGACGCTCAACACTCGCTAGATAGTTTCTTCTCTCCTACAATTGATCTGTGCCGACAAATAATTCCGTTCTCACCAGCCATCAATCAATTCCTCCTCCAATTTGTTCTCACTTCCGACGATTTGACTGATTCGTTTTATTGATTGTTTATTGATCATATAGATAACTATTTTAGCAGAGGGGGCACAAAAATTAACGCGGGGCCTGCCCCCCATGGCAACGGGCCTGATTAGCATGTATCGAGTTAAGTTATGTTACCTACAGTCTACGTTTCTGATATAACACTGTCATAACAACAATGCATTGACAAATCACACAAAGATGTGGTCACAACGGTGATACAAGAAGGTCACTTGTGAAGAACAATCAAATAAGCAAGAACTAACAAATTTCGCTGTCATGTTTTGTGAAAAGGCTGCTTGAGTCTCACACTGAACGATGGATGTGATCACTTTTCAGAGTGTTATAGAAGTGCTTCAGATATCGCTTCTGAATGTCGATGAGGTCACATACAAGTAGACATGGGAGGGTGCAGATACTATTGTTCAGCCAAGTACAAAGAATTTGCATGAAATATTATACTTCTGTCTGAATTGACGGTGAATGGCGGTTCGGTCATTCAAGATTCCAATTAATAGGCTCCCTCTTTGCCTCCACCAATGCTTTATTAACAGCAGAGAAATGCCGACAACCGTAGAATTTCCCACATGTTAGCCCAGATGGATGAGTTCCTTCTATAAAAATCTGTTTACCTTGGCATTGTAACTTTTTCTTTTGTGCAAAATTTCCCCAAAGAATAAAAACCAAGTCTTCGCGTTTTTCAGTAAGACGTTGAAGAAGTTGATCGGTAAATTTGGACCAGCCACAACGACTGTGAGAATTTGCTTTGTGAGCTCTGAAAAGAGAAATAATGAATTTGATGGGGGGCGGTGAAGAGTGAATACAGAGCGCTTAGCGTGGCTTACGGGAGATGAGAGAGCTCCCATTGTTAAGTCTTGATGTATGAAGCAAAGTTTGTGTAAAGGCGGATTACATATTTATCACACAGCGATTACATCTTTATGGGATTCGAGGATGAACAGGATCTGTTTACTTGTGGGAATCGAAAAGGCAAAGATTGATGTACAGGATTTGTTTACATGTGCGGATCGCAAAAAGCATACTGTATTTATTGATGGGATGAATTTTATGACAGGATCAGTTTACATGTGGGAAACGCAACGATTGAATGATGTCTGATTTATCTTTGTGACATATCTTTCAAGAAATATCATTACCTATTCAGTATTTTGTCAGCCACTATGTGTGGGACCCCGCTCGTCTGGGTTTGAGTGTTTAGGTTAGGGGTCGAAACACAACTAGACGAGTACCTGCTGATGACTGACGGACTGCAGTATTATGTTTTATATCCCTTAATCGGTAGCTGAAGTAGTGGTCGATGTATTGTAATTCAAATGAAGAAATGTGGAATTACATGAAGTACTATAGACGGATGAAGAAACTGGCGATAACAAATTCAAATGAAGAAATAGTATTTTCCATGTGTAGTCTTAGGTATAGTGTGTATAGTTTCATTGCTTTCGGTGTAGTAGAGTGTCATTGTAGTTCTATTGTTTACCTCCATTATCCACTTTCCACTTATCCACTCTTACCATTATCCACTTTGTGTAGTGTCAGATATAGTTCACTTGTAATCGGTGTAGTAGCATCGTTGTATTTCCATATTTTACCTCCACTTTTCCAATTTTTATTCATCGGTTTCCTGTTGTTTTATAATATTCATTTTTAATTTCCTTAACCTATGGTGACCATCGTCCTATTTGTGTATTTCCACTATCAACATCTGTAGTCGGTACAGTATATTAGACGTCTGTTTTGAACGTGTATACGGCAGTGTTTGGAATCTATGGTATTAGTACAAGATTTCCACTTTTACCAGATATTGGGCCAAAGCTGATCAATTTTAATTCGTTGCCACGAGAAAGGTACATTGAGTTCTTTTAAGAACTGATTAATCCAATGGTTACAGTAGCATTGCCTTTGTAAACTTGCGGATTGGAGAACGCCATCAGTCCTCATAAGGACTACTTTAACTAATAATTTAAATTAGTAAGCATCATATTCTATTATAAATGGCTACTGGGATGACTTTCATCATCGTATGAGAATGTACTTGCTAAGTGACTAAAGTGCTCTTGAAGGTAGGAATTGTTGAAAATAGCGTGCCCGCATGAGACTTAACATTTTCAGCTGCACCTTTACTAAGAATTATTACCAGTGGACATAACCGCTGCATCAGTATTTCAATTAATGCTGACGGCGAAATAATTTCCGGCGAAAATACAAACAATGTCAAAAAAAACAAGAACACCTAAAAGTTATTCGGTTTACTACTTTAAATTCGCCGCGTTCTAAGCCTTGGCAGTTTTTATTTTTGTTTTTATTCGAATAATGTTGTCAAGGTATGATGCGTAGCGTTCAATTACAAAGTGTGTGATACTGTTCTATTTGCAATATCTATGTATAGGGAGGACTAAGACTGCCAAGCAACAGCTTCATAGCTTCGTGATCGATCTTCGATGATAACGTGCAGTACCCATGACGCAACTCTGTATTTAGCGGTATTTAGTGATGGAGAGTCTGAGCTTAAATAAAAGCACTGACACAACAGCGTCTTCCAACATCTCATACTGAATAGGGCAGATTGACGGCCGCTGTCGAACTACGGATGGACAACAGTATAGGCCTACAAGTGTAGCGAGAACCCAATCATAAAAGGTGATGAGAATGTCTGTGAGAGCGACAGTGAGGACGAGGCTTGACAGAGCGTCATGGTTTGGACAGGTTTCCATTATGGTGGCAAAGCCAATTGAGCTATTTGTAAAAACTTGTCTGGAAAAGCATAAAGAGATATTTTGAAGAATCACCATCTGTTTACCCATCTAACTTTTGGAGAATTGTAAACCAGCAATTGGCTGCTGATGGATCACAATGCAAAACCGCATCGCAGCTGCGCTGTAACTGATTTCAAGGAAGATGCTGGAATTCGGAGATTGTGTTGGACCAGTAAAATCTGCCAACATGAATCACATTGAAAGAGCGTGGCTAGCAGGAGTCCTCGTAGTTTACAGCAACTTCGCGCGCATCTTATTGAAGAATGGGCCAGAATTCCCGAAACTTCGCTTCAGAGCCTGGTGGACAGTGGTTAGCTTATTAACTATAGTTACCTTAGAAGCATGAAATATGAATTGAAGATTGATTCAGAGAAATTTCAGCTTTCTTAGGGTACATTTGATCGGAATTGTCGCTTTCAGCATTCATGCAACATACTCGTAGCACTAACCCTGCAAATTGTGATAGAAGTGCATAGTGTTTATGCTGTGATGTCCATAGAGCAGTAACAATATTTAATAATCCAGGCATATGCCAGGAAAATAGCGCAAGAAATGTGTACGAGATTATGCATCATAATAAACGAGCTGATGATTCCTGATATTGGATAAAATGGCAGCTTTTCATGTCTGTTCCCATTTTTAGCTGAGAATGCAATTCAATATTGTTCTATTTACACAAGCCGTTAATTGAAAAGCCGGATGTACTGGAACTTGTTACCATAGTTGTCTCACTTCAGACTTCACCATGAGAGGCTATTGAACACATGACACTAACATCACCATCTCTCCACATCGTTCACACAAAAAATGGTTGAAGACAGAATATTGATATATATTCGCATGAACAGATACAAGATGATAGTCAGTTAATGGTTAAAAATGAATATCAACATTCAGCAACCAGGAACGAAAAGTCTCGTCTACTGTGACCATATCACCTTGCAGTCCGAACCACTTACATTTGGATTGTAGGACGTGGACTGCCGTCTGTTCTTGACCGCACATGAATGTGTTGGATTGTGCAATACCGATCCGGAACAAGAAGACACGAAATCTTCCATGTCCAGAGCGCAGACGATTCAACTACAACCATTTGGCTGTTTTCAGATTGAAACCAGGAGGTCGACATGTTGGTCTTGCAATGAAGTGTCGAAGTTGGCATGTCTCCTGAAGCCACCTCTCTCTCCACTGTTGACGGGTCCATTCCCTTACTGACCTTGTGTTGGTCATGTTTCTGACGGTTTGGAAGATGTTCAGGCGTTTCAATTGTATCATCTGAATGCCTCTGTTTGTGATTATGTCGTGAAGCAGTTGGTGATGATAATTATTGAAGGATAATTATATGCAAAATTATGAGTATTAGGTTAACACTTCTACTCCTACTTATTTCAGTGTACCGCATGCAATTTCAGATCTCCAGGAAAATGTAATGACAGCATATGGAAAGTCAGATAAAAGCAGTCTCCACCAGCTGCTTAAGGGCTGATTACATGTGTATTTCACAGAGAATTTCAGGGATCAGAAAATTTCCAGGACTCGAAAGCCACTCTGTACTTGGTGAATGGGGCTCAACATTTAAATTTAATTTACAGATTTCGTTCGATTTCAGTTTATCTAAATATCATGGCAATTTCTATTTAAAGTTCTGTGAACCGTGAGCGTTCCTAGTTTATTTGCTGTCATCAGTACATTCTTCGTTGAGTGTACTCGGAGGTTTAACATGAAAATTAACTTAATCGTCATCTAGATTTCAAAAGTCTGTCAATGAATAGAATTAAATTTCGCCATCAGTGTTTAACTTCAAATTTAAAGCGCCAAACATGAAGACAATGAAACTTAATATGTGTTTGCCGATCAAAATTATGTTTGCATCAATTCTGAACCTCAGCTCTGATGGTGGAATTTGATTCATTTAAGGATATGAGACAGCCGCAGTAAATGAGTTAATGTAAACGCTGTTAAGTTCCGTCTGATGAACTTTTTTGCCTTAATGTACTGTATTAGCAGTGTTTTTTAATGTGTTCCGCGGGTCACATTCTGCAACGTGGAATTTTCGATTTGTACCGTGCATCCGTTACATGTAATTAACTTCAAGACTAGAAAAGTCACCTTGCACACGTACATGCAGAATCGCGAGTAAAATTCACTGCTAAATGCGAAATGTTACACTGCATTCATGACTTCTGTTTCTGCTTATAAATCCTGAGTGCGTTAGGCGTACACTAATGAAAGTCCATCTTGAGACGATTTGATTGTGACCCGTAGAAATGATCAGATGACCCGAATCAAAACCTTAAAACCCCTGGTATTAGAATAGTGTGTGTGCAGACGATCCTCTCTCTAGTGACGGGTCGTGCTATTCATGTCGCCCCGACAGCAGACGCTGCTGAGTTGATTCACACGAGGACAATGCTTTGATTCTTTGACTTTAACTTTCTAATCACGCGTCATTCTCTTCTACGGATTAGTTTTGATTAAGACACGTCGATCATCCACAAGAGAGTTGTACCATGGCGATGATTTTTTCCACATTAAACTAAAATAGTGAAGACTAGTTATCACAGATCAATCTAAGTTCTACATGTGAGCAGAATCTGGTTTTATTATGAAATTATCTGCTCCATCTTCATGGCTCTAAATAACCCAAATATGAGTGCGGTCAGACCTCTTCAGTCAGACCATTTACAGACGCTTTGAAATGTTTGCTTTTTGAAGATTGAATACGAGGCTTCTTTTTGCATTGTCTAAGTTTACGGAGAGAAATCCAAGGTTCAACGATGTTGTCTATTTGGTCACCGGCTACACGTTTCGACCGTTATTTTGGTGCTGTTCACGTCACTGCTACTGACTGAAACAGCAGTGGTATGAATAAATGACTCGAAAGGCTACAGAATGTGAATCACTATTTCGAAAGCAAATGTCTCCAAGTGTCGCCCACCGCATATTTATCTAGGAACTCCCTGTCCCTTTGTAATAAGGTAAGCATGTTTTTCCTTCAAAGAGAATGATTGATCTTGGTCAGCTGTCACAAGCGATGCCTTCTTCACGCAATTTCTTGGATAGCCGTTTCTTTGGAACATCCTAATGAGAAAAGACAATTCTTTATCCAACAATCTGTCCTCACATAAAGACTTTGCACGATCCACGAAACATTTCACAAGACCAGACTTCACATGATTAGGATGATAGGATTGATAAGGTAGGATGTGATTGGTATTACATGGCTTTCGGTATACAGAAGTTGATAATTGCGAGTCATGTCTGTGGATCTGAACATCCAACATGGCAATAAGGTTGTTGCATTCTCATTCTCGAGCAAATTTAATGCTCGGATGTTGAGAATTTAGATGATCAAAGAATGATGTTTCTTTTTCTTCATCAATAATCAAAGTATCGTCGACTTTTGCTGACTTTGTTATTCATTGACTCTTACCTTTTATTGTGATTTATTCATCTTACTTATTTTCATTCATAAGTAGCAACATGTAAACATTACTTTGTGACACTCCTGCATTTATTTTCACAAGTAGTATCATAGTAACATTTGATTTTAACTTGCCCTCAACTGGTAAGATGCAAACCTGTAGGCAATTTTATATCACGTGATGAGATGTAGTCAGTCTTGAATGCATGTTCAGATTGTAGACGCAAAATTCACTGCGCATGATCAAGACAGCAGTCGAAAGCTCGCGAAAATCCAACTGTTTTGTGATTACAAGTGGTTTGAAAATCAAAACGGCAGTTGCTTCCATGTGGCCACGCTTGTTCTCTTGGCATGTACAACAAGTGGACAATTTCTAGACGCTAAAAGAGATAAATACAACTCTGTACGTAGGTTCGATATCACGACAGTCACATGCTTGATCACGTCATGCATTTAGCGCTTTAAGCTTTGATGACACATAGAAATGGACGGTCTTAGACACTACTAACAAATAGATGACAGTAAAGTTAATGCGTTAATAAAATAGATAAAGAGAATAAATCAAAAGAATTAAAAATAATTAAAAATAAAAGTCAACAAAGACGAAGGAAAAATAAACGATCCTTTTGAAGACATAGAACTGGCTTCAAATGTCGGATCGACACACTTTCACATATAGCAAGGTTCAAAGCGTTTCTTGCTTGCTTAAGCACCCGAAAACTATTGTTACGCTCACTGAACACATTCACCTTCTCTGGGCACTCACATAAATGTCTTGTGATGGCTGACTGGGGTGGATTCCTTGACTTTGGCCTTACGTTTGACGAAACGAGCCATTTCGGTAGGTGCTCCTTCTCACGCGTGAGCAGACATCGCTCACTCTTGCCCACGTACCTCGCTCCGCAAGGACATTCGAATTCATAAACAACCATGGGTTTATGGGCTTGAGGAACTATGTCTTTCACTGCATCAGGGCATAAGGATCTTGTTCGAAACACGGGAATCGCCTTCAACTGGTAATGGGACCGCTCAATATCTTTCCGGATATTGTTGGCGATGACTTCACTCTGATGACCATAGTAGCGTATGTTGAAGTAGAATTTCTTCTTCTCAACGGTCACGAACTTTTGATAAGTCCGCCTTGATTGTCTATCGATAAACCACTGTGGATATCCATTGCTTTTCAACACATGCGTTAGATGTTGGATTTCCTTGTCGAGATGCTGAGGTGAGCATAGTGCTCTTGCTCGGTAAAAAAGCGATGACACCAGATTTGATTTGTATCTTCGAGGTGAGAATGATGAAAAGTTATTGTATAGAGACGTACAAGTGTCTTTGCGATAGATTGAAGTGGATACAACACCTTCTTCAACGTGGACTTTAACATCAAGGAAGTGATCGGCAGATTCACGAGTGAATGTCAACGATGGATGCTGAGCATTGAATTGTCGAAACAATTCGTCACATGAGTCTTTATCAGCAACTATGAAGGTATCATCCACGTACCGACGATAATACTTCAAGCCATTCAATTCTGATAGCATTTTCTTCTCGGAATCCACTCGGAATCTTGGAATTCAAGGAATCCACCCCAGTCAGCCATCACAAGACATTTATGTGAGTGCCCAGAGAAGGTGAATGTGTTCAGTGAGCGTAACAATAGTTTTCGGGTGCTTAAGCAAGCAAGAAACGCTTTGAACCTTGCTATATGTGAAAGTGTGTCGATCCGACATTTGAAGCCAGTTCTATGTCTTCAAAAGGATCGTTTATTTTTCCTTCGTCTTTGTTGACTTTTATTTTTAATTATTTTTAATTCTTTTGATTTATTCTCTTTATCTATTTTATTAACGCATTAACTTTACTGTCATCTATTTGTTAGTAGTGTCTAAGACCGTCCATTTCTATGTGTCATCAAAGCTTAAAGCGCTAAATGCATGACGTGATCAAGCATGTGACTGTCGTGATATCGAACCTACGTACAGAGTTGTATTTATCTCTTTTAGCGTCTAGAAATTGTCCACTTGTTGTACATGCCAAGAGAACAAGCGTGGCCACATGGAAGCAACTGCCGTTTTGATTTTCAAATTTATTTACAAAGTCGCTCCAACTTATGGATTATTACAAGTGGTGTTTTTTCGAAAATATAATTGCCTGAATTTCAAAATAGTCATTCACATTCTGTAGCATTTCGAGTCATTTATTCATACTACTGCTGTTTCAGTCAGTAGCAAGCATTAAGTGATTTCATGTTTTAGATTTCTATTTTAATATCTACTGCACTTGCACCGTTGGTCACGTTTATCTGAAGATTTTATCTCACGCTGATGTCAAATGTGCTCAGGACTGGCTTGATACGTCAGTTGACGTGAACAGGACCGAAGTAGCGGTCGAAGCGTGTAGCCGGTGACCAAAAATAGAACACCGTCGAGCCGTGGTTCTCCCTCCGTCAAACTTAGACAATTACGGCTCTCATTTTACTCATTACCTGATCAAATCAAACTACATTCTTTATCAAGTAGGAAAACGGAGTCAATGAATAGCACGAAATGTTGACTAAAAAGAAAGCGGATATAATGACGATTTCATACAAGATTATTGTAAAATGTCGATCATAGCCAAAATTCCCACAGTGCTTCAATGTGCAGAGCTGATTTGCAATATTTGTCGAAAGGCAATCAAAACGTGAAACCGAAAAGCCAAGTGTGATATCTGCATGTCATGAGTAGTGCGCTCAAGTCTGGAAACAAGTAAAAGCTCAATCACAGAATGAGATTGTATAAACGTGTCACCTTGCTAGAAGTGCAAACTGATTCAAAACGATGGCACATGCAGGAACTTACTAACGGGACAAAAATTTTCAATTCCTTGCAGAGATAGGAAAAATAGTCATGCGCCCCTTGCGGATTGCTCTGAATTCCTTCAAAATGCTCCGATCGCCACGATTCCTTCAGATTCGAAGGATTCAGATCATTGCACAAAAGTTTTCTCGATAGTGTTGGTCCTTCCGATCATTATTTAAAACAGATAGCAGGCCCACGAAAAAACGTTCACAAACTTCTCTGTAGAACTTGACATCGTGTGAGTCTCTTGCTGGGTGATCCGGTTGATAACAGTCACTGAAATTTCGCACATTTTGGCGTGTTTAATGTTGAATTGGCTGCTTATTGTTCGATTGCCATGGTATTATGTCAGAAGATTGTACCATTTATAGATATCCTTGTAGATCAGCAACGGTATATAGAGAAAATTGAAGCTAACAGAAGAATCGACAAGTTGATATTTTCGAACATTCCTGAGCATAGCATGGAGGTTGACAACGTGATACTAGCTGGTGATATCGCAAAAGTTCAACACTTATGCAAGAAAATTTCGAAAAACTTTTCTTTTGATAATGTTGTTAAATGTGAGAGAATCGGAGCTTCTAGTCAAAGATCCAAGCGTATTCTACGTGTCCAATTCAATAATATCAGCATACGAAACGAGGTTCTTTTCAATCAAAAGATTATCAAAAATGGAGCTATCAAAGAGTCGTTTGGAACTGTTTACATTAATAAAGACAGTTCTTACATTATGATGAAAGAGGACAAAGGCTTCGAGAGAAAGCAAAACTGTTGAGAGAATCCTTTGATTACGATACCTATGAAAAAATATACGTTCGCTCTGGTAAATTATTCCATAACAATCAAATAATCGACAAGGCCGATGTAGCGAATCAGCTATTCTGACTGATTGATGACAAATCTTCATGTACGTCAAAACTATTCAAAAATTACTTGAAATTCATTTACATATATTATCCAGAGTTAACTCATTCCTATTGTCATTTAATGACTTTGATGAATCATCATTTACATTGCTTAGCGATAATTTTCGTCGCTGTAACATTTCGGAGATTTCCTTCTTCTATGCTAATGTACGTTCGTTAATCAACAAAATGTCAGTTTTGCGCTACTATGTGGAAAATTATCATCCGGATATCACTTGCTTGAGTGAGACTTGGGCTGATGTAGATATGCCCGACTTACTATTCTGTTTGGATGATTGTGCTTTGTACAGATGCGACAGAATTGGTGTGAGAGGCGAAGGTCTTATCATCTACATATATGATAAATTGAAATCTGGTAGTAAATCCCGGTTTACTGCCAACAATGCTAAAGCTGTCACCTGCGAATTATTTGATTTTGACATCGGTGCTTCTGATGTTAAACCACTCATGAGTGTAACTTGTGTTTATCGGCCTCCTTCACATTGCATAGAGCATCACCATGACTTTATATCGTATTTAACTGATGCTGTTTCCTCAACCTCAGAACACCGTGTCGTTTTTGGGGACTTCAATCTCCCACAAATTTCGTGGCATCCAAATACTTTCGCTACCACCAAAAATTCTCTTGTCCAATGGTTCTGAAACAACTTTTTGATACAACATGTCAACCAGCCTATTCGTCCTGCGTCGTCGTCTATACTCGATCTGGTGCTTACATCAACTGCCACCTCTGTGAAGAGTCTAGAAGATCATGACTGCTTTGGATCTTCTGATCATAATATCCTTTTCGGCTATTTTGAATATCGACTATGATGAACGTTGTCCGATATTTGTTCCCATCGTTTCGAAATCAAAGTGGAAAAAATACCGTCGCATATTATTTGAATCGAACTGGTCCATCAGCAGTGCTATTGATGAGACTTGGTCTCGCTATCGATGCAATATTCTTTGCGCATCTCAACAGCATGTGTGCTATAAAGGAAAAGTCAATGGCGCCCAGAATTTTCTTCAAAAACGTAGAACTATTCAAAGACTCCTAAGATGCAAACATTCACCAGTCAGACTCGACCCAAGTACGTATTTCTAATATTTCTGCTCTCTACAAAGCAGAATGTCAATTTGAACAAAAGCTGAATGATATCATTCTTAAACATGAGTCGCAGCTGAATAGTCCTGTCGCAAGAATAGTAAAGGGTTTTGGTATTATGTAAATTCAAAGTTCAAACGAAAAGCGGCTTTTAATGTTATTAAAGGCAACAATGGAAATAATATGATAAGTCAAAATGACATTGCAATCGCTTCAATGATTTTTTTGTCTCAAACTTCTCACGATCTCTACCTTACGTGCATGATACAGACTCTGAAGACACGCCATGTGATTCCATCCTGATGAGTGACATTTAGATGCGTAAATGACAATTAGAAAGCGTTTGATGCTATTCCGCATCATACATTACTGAGAAAGCTTGAATCTCATGGAATATCCGGTAACGTATTAAAGTGGTTATCTAACTTCCTGATCAATCGCTTCCAGTCAGTTCGGATTAAGTTTTATCATCATTTCAGCCTATCTCTAGTGGTGTCATGCAAGGATAAGTCATTGGACCTATTTTGTTTCTGATACGACTTAGATGATGTTATCAAGTTCTCCGATGTGCTGAAACACGCGAACGATGTCAAGTTGAGTATTGACTTCTCCAACAAATTCAATGATCAGCGTTTCAAAGTTTTATGTCTTCAAGATGATTTGAATTCAGTCCATAAGTGGTCAGTAGAAAATCAAATGCCGTTGAATTTGCAAAAGAGTGTTGTTATGCACTTTTCGAAGTCTCCTACAGTGCATACATATTATGTCGATAATACAGACATTAATACGACATCCACTATGAAAGATTTGGGCATACTTGTCTCCACTGATTCAATAAATATTTTTGCATCTTACATTAATGTGACAGTCTCAAAGGCAAATCAAATTCTCGCAGTCATCAAAAAATCTTTCAAGACTCGGGACATTGCTGCACTCACGATCCTGTACAAGACTTACGTGTGGAGTGTACTCGAACACGGCTCCATCATTTGGTATCCAGCGTATGAATACGAAGTTCATTCACTTGAGCGTGTTCAGAAATGTTTTACGCGCTTTTTCCCTCAGCTTCGTTCTTCGACATATAAAGCAAGACTGAGTTTGAGAGCGCGAAGGTTGCGTTACAGACTTATCATTGCTTTTGAAATCATGCCTGGTTTATCTGACTTGAATTTTGATGACTTTTTTCGGTTTGCTTACTATTCAGCAACCCGTGGACATTCTTACAAATTAGCCGTACGATTCATGAGACACAAAAGATTTCAACATTTCTTTACCAGTGAAGTGATCCAACATTAGAACTCACTATCTGAAGATGACGTCTCTGTGAGGAATGTTGAAAAATTCAAAAAGTAAATTGCTTATTATTTTATGCGATCAGACATCCGGTAGTTCAGAAGTAAAGATGTTGAAGTTTGACCCATTCTTGGGTCTCGTATTTGTCACAATCATTTGCATTTCATGTGATACTCTGTTAGTTTTTCTATTTGCAAATACAGATTAAAAAAAATTGATTAGCGTTACATGCTACCCGACCTTCTGGAGGAGATATTCAAGAAGTTAGATTGGGTGAACCAAAACGGTGTAGCAATCAACGGCAAATACCCCAGCCACCTCAAGTTTGCAGACGACAAAATGGAAAACCTAGAAAAAATGACTGATGAACTCTCAGATTCAAGCAGCTTAAGTTAAATTGAAACTCAATGCCGAAAAAATTAAGGTAATGAGAAACAAATTCATGACAGCGTACCGAATTATGATGAATGGCGTATAAATAGAGAAAGTGGATCGATGCGTGTACTTGCGCCAAGTGATGAGCATGACAGAAGAAGCGGAAGCTGAAATTTCCCGAAGATCCGATCAAGCATGGCAAGCTTTCAGCAAAGGCGATATAGTACTCAAAAGCGACCTCCCAATGTGCCTACAAAGGAAGGCCTTCCACCGGTGCATTCTACCGATGTCGATATACGGAAGCGAGACGTGGAGGACAACAAAGAAGCAAAGGATAAAATTAAGCACTACACAGCGACCGATGGATAGAGCGATGCTGAAAATTTCGAGAAGAGACAAGAGGAGGAACACCTGGATAACAGAAAGAACTGGAGTCAAAGATGTGTTAAAAGAGGCAGCAAAACAAAAGTGGAGATGGGCGGGACATGTTGCACGGCAGAAGGACGGACGTTGGACAAAGGATGTGACTATAGAATTAGATTGTTTAAGCGGTTCACTTTGCTAGAAGTGCAAACTGTTTCAAGGTGATGGCACATGCACGAACTTACTAAATGTTAAAAAGAAATTTTTGATACATTACAGAGATAGGAATAATAGTCGTGCGTCGCTTGCGGATTGCTCTGAATTCCTTCAAAATGCTCCGATCGCCACGATTCCTTCAGACTCGAAGAATTCAGATCATTGCGCAAATGTTTTCTCGATAATGTTCGGCCCTCCGATCATTTTAAAAAATGTTTGCAGGCCCACGAAAAAACGTTCACAAACTTCTCTGTAGAACTTGACATCGACTGCGTCGCTTTGCTGTGTGATCCGGTTGATAACAGTCACTGAAACTTCCCACAGTTAGTCGTGTTTAATGTTGGACTGGCTGCTCATTGTTCGATTGCTATGGTATTATGTCAGCAGATTGTGCCATTTCATTAGCGTTACATGCTCCAATGTTTCCTTTCTAGTCAAACAGAAGAAGAGACGACCTGTCTAATTCTGGGGATGTGACAGAATGGTACCCCAGAGACGGAAAGGAACTCGTCGGGTGAATAATATCAAGACGGTAGGAGGAACCAACTGGATTCGAGCAGCCCAGAACACGACAACTTGAAAATTTATGAGGAGGCCTTCATCCAGCAGTAGATTGACAATGGCTGAGGAAGAAGAAGAAGAAAACATGCTGCAATGCTTCTGTTCTGGTCAAACAGCAGAAGAGACGACTTGTGTAATTCTGTGTGTACAGCAGTTACAGCATGAGCACAAATGTATTCAAGTGAAGATGGCTTCCTTCATCATCAGTGCATCATCTGCTAATATGGAGGAGCTATTATGGTCATTCTTTCGTAGTCAAATCTGGCTATGGTTGGACAACTCCGATCGCAATCTTGCAAGTAATGGTCTTCATCTCATACACCCAATGAACTCAGAAATAATTTCCGTCTTAATCGTACTATCAATCTATGTAAAAATCCTATGTATCAACCTATGTATTATCAACCTCTAGTCTGACAATTTGTAGTATCAGCAAGGAAATAGTTCAAATCGTATTGTAGTGAATGCTATGCGGTGTGTTTTCGTTAATGCCGTCCCAAAGCTGGCAACAATCGTTGCTTCCGGCTTCTGAATTAGAAACCACCATCTATACATGTAGTCTGAAATTTCATTGAACTAAAGCATTCTCTACATCAGAAATCATGACTAGCTTGGCTCTACGACTCACTGTTGTAGACTTGAGCGTCCAGCAATGAGATTTTATCTAAACTAGAAATTGTTTCCCATTACATGTTTACCGTCCAGCAATATAACATTTACATGGATTTTTGAGGGCAACAATGTAGGACATTTGATGGCGCGTAAGCGCCTGAAAATGTCCTACACTGTTGCCCGAAAACAATTCAAGTTCAGTCAATCAGAATTCAACTTAGTCCATGATATCTAAATCAGAATTCAAGTCAGTCAATCAGAGGGGAAGTTCGTCCTTAATCAAAGAAACACTGACATTAACATGATATGAGTCAAATTATCCTTGAATACCTTCTTTGGTAAAACATTTGGGAAGGTAGGTCATCGTAAGTTGGTACCAACCGGTACACTTGTCAGCTACAACTTCTGTGGCTGCAGGAGATACAAAAGATCTTAGTAAATAACATCGATATTGTGCTAAGTTAATTTGCAAATTCCGAGCAGCATTTTCATCATCAAACATCGATTGCGATGCTGCTAGTTGCCGTTTTATGACACTTCTGAAGCATGAAAATGGGCCCTCTTGAGAGTTTAAAAATGGTGAGTATGGGGGAAGAAAAATCTTATGATTTTCTCTCGGTGTTATAGCACGAAAATGACACAATTGTCCATGATAAAAAATGCAGCTTCTTCACTCACAATAGCACTGATTTCATTTACAAAATTACAAAATCCATCAGAATTGATAGCGCCCTCTTGCACACTGCAATGGATCAATCAAGAGTTGCTGATTACCATTATCACAGAAAGATTCCTTCTACGCTGCTTCGCGACAGTTTGATAAGCTCGCTGACCTTCCGTAGGATCACTTTGTCCTTACGTGGAACCCATATTCGTCGATGAATATGGTCTCGTTCAGCTGACTTTCCTGTAAGTACCATCGCGCATACTCATATTGCTTGTTTATGACTTCTTCTGAGTTGCGTTGAGCTGGCACGTCTCGAGCTTAGATTACCTGTAATGAGCATTTATCTAAATGGTGCTTATGCATGACTCTGAAACTACAGGCTTTTCAGGGCATCTTAGTCTTAAAATAGCATTACTATCTTTTAGAGTAGCCAATGGTTTTTCGTTGACTATCTCTAACAGCACGTCTATCATCGAATCATCAACTTTACGATAACGAAGTCCTCCATGCTGATTTGCTGTCCTATTACTTTGAGAGTTTGTCATAATTGATCTTGCAGTTTGGCGCTTGATTCCCAATTGTCGGGCAAGATCGATGAAATTGTCTCCGCGTTCGAAAGCTTGAATCATCAACCTTTGCTTATCAACGCTGGCAATTTTCCTGTAGGGGCCTCTTGGCAAATTAATCAGGTTGTTTGTACTTGCTTCACTTTCAAAGTCCATCGTTAGATTTTTACAGTTCTCAACGCATGTGCTAAAGTGCACATGTACACTCATGTATAATCCTAACTAATATAATACACAGTATGGACAATGTACATAAATAATACGTGTTTCTCTTCACAGCAGAGAAATACAGAGTGACATCAAACACGTTCAACAGCATAGGCCATTGGTGGCAAACATATAGGAGGAACATTATAAGATTATTATAGGAACAATAATAGGAGCACTCAATAATTCAGCAATTAACAGATGCATTGAATAAAGTGGGGAAAATTGCTATTAGCATGTCTGATGTTCACAATCTCTGATGGTGTCAATAACTTCATACTGATGCGCGTCATATCAGATTAGACGCGATGCATTAAGAAACTTATATACTTGCACTGTGATTGCAGTACCTGTGGATGAGTTCTTTCAACGTCCTAAAGGTCTGAACAATAATAGAGCAAACAATTGACGAGGTTCCAATTTGCCATTTACATCACTACATCAGTTTCCGAAATTACAAGCATTTTACATCCTTCAGACATAGAGAGGAGTTGAAATATCGAGGAATGGCTGATTGAACGCTATTGGCAAGTTGTTGGGGCAAGATATAGGCCGATTTCACTGTTTGATAGAAATAGTCTAGAAGTAAATAAGTCGCTGGCCACTATTGAACAGCTTTTCTTAATTTTAGTCGTTGTGGTGTCCGTGGCACAGTGGTTGCGTACTTGGACTAGCGATCTCATGGTCCAGAGGTCGAACCCGGAAAGTGTCATTGGAAGTCGGCAGGAAGGGCATCCGGACTACAAAGCACCACAACGCTCCAAACAAAGTCTGACTTAAGTCAGCACCGTCTAAGGCCCCAGTAGGGGTAGAAAGTGACGTTAAATCCGTAAAAAAAAAAAAATATCAAAACCCTTTCACAAATATTCATTGCATCCTGTTGAATGCAAAATTGGCGATTTGCCGAATTTATCCGTTTTCGAATTATGATCCCTCAATTTTATCCTAAATATGCTCGAGACATCAGTATTCATGTCGAATTTTTTCAGTTTGTTGTTTGTTACATAAAACAATTTTGGGACATTATATGGTATGATACTTTGCTGCTCCATATGCTTTCTGCTCTGCTAATTCAAATGTGCCCTCAGCTTGCAATTTTGAGAAATGTGTTTAACCTCTTTAAGTCACTTTTCATTTGCACGGTGTTTGCATTCTGTAAGGAATTAAGAAGTCAAGCTACGTGTACAATGAATCTTTGGAAAATTAAGATTTGACTTGGCTGACCGCCCAGCAATGAAACAGCCATAGCTTCTGAGAGAAGTCTACAACAATGATACTACGACACTTGAATATGTCCATCAATGTCTTATTGCTATGTACTCGTCTGCCGACGCGGACTCGCACATAGCAATGACATCGATGGACTATTCTCCGTCGTAGTTATTTATTGAGGCCTTCAAAATCTAGGCATGATTGTTATGTAACACTATCTCATGTGATCTGCATCAACATTTCATTGTTATTTGATCCTTTGACAAAGAAATACGAAACATTGGACATCAAAACTCGTCTTATTCTTCAGAAGCCAGAGGCAATCATTGAACTATTTATCTCTATGATTGGCGGGCAAATTAACAATGTATAAAAGGACTATCTATTGAGGCAAGTTTTTCATAGAAATACATATTTCAAAATGCGAAATTGACAACTCCACTTTCATTCTCTTAGCTATTTAGTTTTATTTCTATGCCCACAGGGCAAATTAACAGGGATGGGGATATTACAGAAAATAATGAGATTTCTAAATAGCAAAAATACATTAGAAGATAAAATGGCATAGTTTAAATCATGCTATGATTCCATGATCTCTGTATGTAAATCATGGTCCATAGAAATGCATGAACTAATTCAGTGATTAGTTCCATTGATTAGAAATATAGAGGTCTATGCTAGAACATGGACTTATCTGGACAGAAATCTGAACAGATATCATTGACCCTTCTATACGAAATGAGGCTGACTATTTGAATCGATGTCATCCATACAGAAGTTATGTGCATTGTATTCTTGTTATTCTTGCTCTGCGGGCGTTGTTAATTAGTGTTTTTCAAATCATCAGCGATGTTTGTGGAGAAAGGAAAATGCTGAGCGCATGCTCTGTGTTTGTGTACCGGTACAAGAATGATAGTAAATTTAAAGACTCTCCACCTACATTTCATTGCTTATCTTTGAAAAATAAGCCACAGAATCTATCGATAAAGAACAATGTGATTTACGCTGACAACCAAACCAAAATTACTCTTCTTTGGTGGCAAAGTTAATACATTCTCACAATTGTCTTCCTCAGGAAGAAGAAGAAGAAATTTCAACCGATATGGAAGCATAGCCCTCAAATGTGAAATGAAAACTGACTTCGTTCGTCGCCTCAAATTAAAGTAAAAAAATGTGTGAATACGAGTAAGATTATACTCGTACTTTTTGAATTTCGGAGCGACACAAATCTGATTGTAAAGTTACAGACAAGTATATTCTCCTGAACTCATCCTTGCAACGATCGAATAATTCAATACAATAAAGATCATGAACTTTTTTATCTTATTTTACACGGTGATTTTAGACCCTATATGGATAATGCATATCTCATAGGATGGATCATGAAATTTCATTAAGTGATGCAAAAATAACACAAGTTTGCAGTGCTATTGCATTATCTTCTATCACACAATCGAAATGAGCACGCTATATGGATATGGCTATTTCTGAATAACATGTACAAAATATAGAGCTCGATTCTATCTTGGTACATGCTGCATCAATATTCTGAGCTTCTATGCGCCACTATGGCATTAAAAGCAAAGCAACAAACAGATGTAGTGTTTTCTTTGGTGTTGTTTCTTCGAAAGTTCCCGAATGAATAAAGTCATTTCAGCAAGTAAAACCAAAATCAATAACCAATCCACGAAACAACATAGCCCTTTGTGTTATTTGATGTGCTACTTCACTTGGAGAAGGGAAGATATGACCTAATATTTGTAAAAAAAGTGTAGACCTGAAATGCCAGTTTCTTTCCAAAGGATTAATTATTTAACTTTGATTATTGATTAAATCTCTTTTAAAATCTTGCGTGTTCGTAAATAATTTCTGTAAATAGCACTCCAATGTTTTATTTAATTCAAAAAATAGTAGCCAGCAGATCTATGTGAATGACATTGATTGATACATGAATAAGTTTCCTCAGATAACTCATTTGCCAATGTGCAAAAGGCGACTGAAAATTTTGATCAGAGTCCCACCAATGGGCAAAGTCAGACTGAATAAGAGACTATAGGAATTATACTTCAAAATTGATGTAAATCGGCATGATCTTCCAGATATAGTTACACATTATCACGAAAATTAATCAACCGATACATGCCTAAATGCATCAATATGAAATACAATATCAGCCTCATCTCGTATACGTGCTATTTTAGATATCTGTCCAGATGCTGTATACTATTATAGAAGTCCATGGATAGAACCATCTATGTCTCTTAGACTTTACGGTTTGTTACCGTGCATTTTTTCATGGATATTTATCGTGCATTTTTTTCGACAAAAAATAAAGGTAAAACTTTCTTCTGCATGCAATATTGTTTTCCATATGCAATCATAGCATAGAAATTAGGAACGCTAAGATTTGGAATACTAACAATCATCCTTACAGCCTCGGTCGCCTTGCTGCCTCGGCTGTACGACTCATTGATGCTTTCAAAATCTTGGCATGATTGATATTTTCATGCCATGATTCATGTGAAGAGATCTAGATTCTAGGTGTCTACATAATAGATATCTAGTTTTCCTTGATTCGTGAATCAATGTTCTGAATCGATGATTTTTCTTGCCCACAGTCGGTTGCATGCTCCTTCTTGAACGTCCCTTCAATATATTATCATGTCCCTGGATGGAAACTTTCCTACGATCTACGAGCTGTTCCCAACAAACGTTTCTTGTTTCCTTTGTTGAGGCTTGCATCCCGAAACTCCTCCTTAACGTACACAGACATTTGCCTACCGTGAACTGTCACGCCTTACTTTGTATTCACTTGCTTCCTCTGTCATATCAAAAATTAGATGTCGGCGCCATGAATAATACTTTAATTTTTAATGTTGATCCTCAATATGACATCATCATTCAAAATTGGCTCTGCCTGTCATTTAAATGTCCCTAAAATGTGCACAATATCAGCGTATAAAAGCTAGTATCAACCGTTTAGAATCCGAAATCTTAATAGATGCTTAACTATGAATTCCTTGCCTTCCTGATCTGTTGAATTTTCTCAACAGCACTTACAGGCTGTATTACAATGCGTTCTGGGTGCATCCAACGTGCTTTGAAACATTTTCTAAAAGGTCAAAACTGTGAGGAAGAGGGCATTTATTCAATTACTGTCTGTATTATCATCGTTTCACCTCAATTCCCACATATCTACAATAGCTGCTGGCGCGCCATGTCGCTGGTGAAACGCTTGAAAGTATTGGCAACAGCGGATCTCATATCTGGAAAGTGTATGTGAGTTACGTCTTTTGTTGAATTTTCTCAACAGCACTTGCAAGCTGTATTGCAATGCGTTTTAGGTTCATCCAACGTGCTTTGGAAATAAAAATATTTTGTCTTTGACCTTTTCTAAAAGGTCAGAACTGTGAGTCAAAACTCCTAGCTGGTCGATGTTGTGTGATTTGAAGGAGACTCACTTTAAAAAAGTGAAGGACTTCATCTTTTGGTGATGAGATGGTCCACGTCTAATCTGCGCAACTTGTTAAATGGTATCACTGTCAAACTTATGAGAAAAACCAGCTATACAAGGAGAGACATCCTTTTTTATTGTCAGAACCAGAGATCGAAAAAAATCAATGTATAGAACATCGTTTGTATAAAGTATGCATGTATCACGCAAAGAAGCATCAATGATCAATGAAGCATTGTTATCATTATCATTCGGAATAGTGGTCTGTCAAATACTTAATTGTTGACAGTTACCAGTAATTGGCAATTATTTACATTATTACCAAATTACCACCAATAATTACTCCAAGTATGGAGAATCACCTCAAAATGTGATTATGACAAAGCTTCGCGTCAAGGATGAGGAAAAAGATGGAAACAAAAATCAAACAGCGGACTAACCATCTCGTAAATTGAGGTGTGCGCACGGAATTATCATGATGCAGAGCTTGAAAATAAACCTCAATGAAATACACTGAAAATTTTCAAATGAAAACCTATGCGAGAATGGTACGTTTCGCGTGCATCAGAACGGAGCATCGAGAGAAAGTATTTAAATAAAACAGCATGAAAAACATGAGATATCGGCATTGTGCATTTTTGACACGCTAGTTGGTTAACGACAAAGCTAACACGTTGATAATGTATCTACTGTATCTACTTAAGTATTCTCCCCATGGGCAACAGTGAACCACAACAGCCATGCTAATTTCATACTGATGATTCAATTCTTCTCCTCAATAGCTTCGACGCGCCGCTTATTCTGAGCATTTTCAGCAATTCGACACGGCTCCTCACGTTTCAGTTCATGAAAGGTTTAAGAAGACTTTTTTACCAAATCATTATCAATGTTTTACATGTACTTTTGGGCATATGGTATGTCTCTGAATATTGATGAAATTCAGGAGTCATGTAATGCAAAGGATGGTCCTTATCCTGGACTAGCGCAGTCAACAATTTTGACGCCAACAAGATTCGACAGTAGTATACTCAGGCTTGCCGTTGGGATGAATTTCAAGCCCAATTGATCCCAATCCCAATAGCCAGCTTTAGAGCTAAAAACGTGCGCAAGTCGACCCTAAGCTGCATCGCTGCTTAACGCTTAGGCCAACCATATGCTACTTTTTGAATTGACGAAGGCCACGGGCGTATGCCTAGGACTATACTGGCCTTAATAGTAATAGGGAATTTAATTGATTTTACACAATTCTGTATAATAGGCCCACTGTATGGCTATATTTTGCACCGATGGACTGCCTTCACCTGAGAGCTTATAGGGTCCTACGTGTATAGCTGACAGGTATGTACGAGCTACAAACGCACTTGGTATTAATCAAACCTATATCGGATAATGCGATGTAAATAAACAGCTCGCCACACGGGCTCTTTTTGAAGCCATTGTTCCTGCGCAGTGTGACACTGTCACAGCGTCATACTATTACCCGTTTCAATCAGTGCCTCATACGCACGCGCAGAGTACGAGTCGAGGCACACGAAGGCCTCCGAATTGTCACTATTTTTAGCAACTAGGGAAGCTAAAACCATAGAGTAGGACTAAAGCTGACTGTGTCAATTTGTGTGAATCACACTAAGAGCTCTCAATGCTCGAATTCCAGAGAGGCAAAGTCAGACTGAAGACACAGCAAAATGAGCTGCTCAGTACAACCCGAAAACATTTATAACGTACTGACTACTGTCAACGACTACATGTATATTTTGTTGGGAGAGGGCTTATTGGGATCTATTGGGATTTATTGGGATTGGGGTGGATTTTTGGTAGCCCGATCCCAACCCTATCCCAATAGCTATTGGGATCCCAATTGAGATGCCAATCCCAACGGCAAGCCTGAGTGTAATGGGAAGAAGTTTTCGCACAAGCATCGTGATAATCCACAAATAATTCTGTGGGCTCTTCCTTGAATAGACTCTAGTTGATTAGCCAAAGTAGAACCAACGCCGACGAATAGTGAAACCGAATACTCAATGATACTTCTTACACAGTTGTTGTACACGCTTGCAAGATCACTCGCACAGAGAAAGGGTTTCAATCTTCTCAATATTGAGAGGCGTGACGATGCTCTCTTTGTTATACTCCGAATGTGTACTGCCCAGTTGAGCCTGTGATCCATCTCAACTCCAAGGAGCGTCATGTGAGATTGACACTTGATATTTTCCATTTGAAAGGAATTCCAGTCATGAGTTTTTGTTAGTGATACGAACATCCGAGAACATTTGTCTTCTCTTTTCCGCATGAGATTTTCTTCGGTCCAGTCTGGAATGGCTTTAAGACCGCGAGCTACGGGGCTGAGATGTTCGTTCTTCATTATTCGCTCCACCAGTAGCAAGTCATCTGCGTATTTGGTCAAACTTAAATCAGTACCTTCCGGAATCAACAAATTTGACGTAAAAAATCCAAACACAAGGGGCCAAAACAGAATCTGCCCCAAGCAGTGAATAACGTGACGGAAAACCCATGTTCGTATTGCCCTGGGACGCTGTTTTTCCATGTCCACTATTACGTCAAGGAATCAATCACTCTGAAATTTCTCTATGTTGAAAGACTTTAAGAGGAACCAAAGTCATTCAAACCAGGGAGGAGAAACTATACAGAGTGCTTCAAAAATAATCATCCAACCCCTTGGACCATAATCTTTCTATTGAAATAACCCAGAGCCTCGAAATACGCTTCAAACTACTTGTAGAGATAACACGTTTTGCAAATCATGTTAAAGAGGATTCTGTGGTTCTTTATCCCATGACACGGTGCATATTTTCGTAAAGACAATTTTGATATACAATTTTTACAAGTGCTCAATATGAGCGCCATTGTAGGATCAGCACATATCAGGATGACACCCTAACTCGTATCATACATACCGAATTCCACTACTGCTAAAAATTTAAGGTATTTTGAAAGCGGCCTGAGTTCTGCGAGTTTCGAGTTCAAAAGATTCTTTTTCACGCCTCCTCAGTGGCGACGCCACATTTCACATCAGCAGAAAGGTGAAACGTCATAACGTGAGGATATATGGATTGGAACCAGGGATGTGGAGTTCTATCATTTTTATAGGACTCCGACTCCGGGGGGAAAGTATATATAGCCTAGTTTTTTGAAAATAACCTGGCAACCTACATCATAGATCATAATAGACTTACCTGAACCTATCTTTTGTGATCATTGTTGTATCAATTATCAATCATTCTCGATGAAAGTTTATCAAATGTCGCTTTAAGTTAGATGCATGCGATTCTGCTCCTCCTATCTTGCTGATGTGTGCTTCGCATGGTTTTCTTCCATTCTCTACCAGGCAGGAAAATCCCCATCCTTCTCCAAAAAAATATGAGTACATTTTCGATTTTAATACGCGCCTTGGAAGAGAGATCACACATGAGTAACGATTCGGCAATTAGATTGCTGCACAACACCAATATTGAAATGTATAGATTGAGTAAAGATACTCTGGTGACGCAACATCCTAGAAAATGAAATCTTTACTATTCAAAAATACTTTAGAAAAAATACCGCGGTTGCGGATTCAGTCGATTTTTTTACTGAGTTCCGGTCCTGCTTGTGGCAACCAGGTCCGATATGCAAATACTGATTTAAAGCAGAATTGCAGACGACTCCATACATTAACAGACGTAGTCTGGGTACTTCTATTATTTTCACTCCCCCCACATTTCTGTTGTTGACATCCGGGAGTGTTGCACCGTCAACGATCTTCTCATGCTCCTAAGGGCAGTCTCACAAGGCAAAAGCGTTGAGTGTGTAAAATTTACATCCTCAGAATTACAGCCCCTTCTAATTTACAGCTGCAAAATAGAACATTTACAGCCTCAGAATTAGACAACTGCTCATTTGTCTGCGGACAACAATGCCACGAAGTTCATGATCACAGCTGTACCTTGTATCCTATCTGAGTATCCAAGGCATCAATTCTTCATCTCAGGGTTCAAGTAAGACTTCTCAGTGGTGTTGTACGGTCACTCAGTGACAGATGAAGTCTATTTTAAATCCAATGCGACTACGTTTGATGAAATCTGAAGAATTTGGAAAAATTGGAAAATGTGGGTGGGATGGGAGAAGAATAGAAGTACCAAAGCCTGTATTAGAGGGCTTATCAGCCTGTCTTTCGTCAGGTGGTTTAGCTCACAACCATTTAGCCACTATTATTACTGAAGCCGACCAACTTATTCTTAAACATTCGATATTTTATTATTTTTTAGTACTTTTCTGAATAACCGCTACACAAAAAGCAACAGTGGCTAAACACCGAGATTTTGGAAAGCATGGCAATTGGTAAACACTAACGAAAAACGGCAGGCAAGTAAATTTAATGCCGAACCATGCACAGGGTGAGGGACGTGATTGTGATAGAAATTATCAAAGTATATCACAATATTTGGCTCTGTTCTGGACTGTCAATGAAAGGCTCTGCGTAGAGTTAATATAAAGAATGAATTTCCACTATCAGCAGTAACGAAGAAATTTTTATGCTGTTGTGAGGTCAAGTGAACACAGCAGCGTGTACCACTTAGGTCAGATCAATGTGACTTCATTAATAAACGTTTGCATATAATATCAGAAATTGCATGATTTCATAGAGGAAACACGGCGAAATTTGCAAAGGTGACAACTTTCTACCTTTTGTAAGCTGCCGAAACCTTTACAGTTTTATTTTTTCCACACATTTCTCCTTAATAGGCGGCAAAGTACACATAAGGTGTTCTCAGCAAATATTTTAGTGGAACAGTTCTCTTGAATGGCTATTTGCGGAAATTGTGAAATTAGAAATACATAGTGCTGTCGTGAAATGCGAGCAAATAGACATTTTACCATAATCTAGTAATATATCTAGTATCTCCTGACTCATACCTGCTCGGTTTGCTGAAGACGTTATCAAATCATGGCTTATATAGCGTTGGTAAAAAGAAACTAAGAACACCAACATTCGTGTACTTCATTATAGTCATGGAGTTGTAGCATACTGTAACATCCACATAATTAGACAGGCCGTCTCTTCTTCTGTTTGACTAGAAAGGAAACATTGGAACATGCAAAGTTAATGAAATGGCACAATCTGCTGACATAATACCATAGCAATCAAACAATGAGCAGCCCACAGAATTAGATTGTTTAATCGTATCACTTTGCTAGAAGGGTAGACTGATTCAAACAGATGGCACATGCAGGAACTTAATAGGTGGGCAAAAAGAAGTTTTTAATACCTTACAGAGATAAGAAAAATAGTCGTGCGCCGTTTGCGGATTGCTATGAATTCCTTCAAAATCTCCGATCGCCACGATTCCTTCAGATTCGAAGAATTCAGATCATTGCGCAAAAGTTTTCTCGATAATGTTGGGTCCTCCGATCATTTTAAAAAAAGTTAGCAGGCGCATGAAAAAACGTTCACAAACTTCTCTGTAGAACTTGACATCGTCTGTGTCTCTTTGCTGTGTGATCCGGTTGATAACAGTCACTGAAACTTTGCACAATTCGGCGTGTTTGATGTTGAACGACTATTTTTCCTAACTCTGCAAGGTTTTAAAGTGTCTTTTTGCCCACTTAGCAAGTTCCAGCATGTGCCATCGCTATGAATAATTTTGCACTTCTGGCAAAGTAATGCGCTTAAACAATCTAATTCTGTGGTATCATCACTGTGAAGTGAAATTCGCAACATACTTGCGTCAGCAATAGATGATTGCAAACAGTATTTGCAGCAATGTGAAACACTATTTGGCAATCTATTCTGAAATACAAAGAAGGGTTCTCTTGGCTGATTGGCAGGAAATTTGAGACACCTGAAATTAGCAGTCTTGCCGTGGGATGAGATTTCTTCGTCCCATTTCCATCCCATTCCCACAGCAACTTTCAAAATTTGTTTCCGATTATAATTCTCATAAGCCAATTATCTATTTGACAAGCTTGGCCGCCTGAAAGAAACCTTTAGCAGCTCGGTTAGGGGACATTCTATACCACTGCAGGTCTACCGCATAATTGGCCTCAATCAAGTCTTAATGCCTCCATGGAACTTACCATTCTTCAGGTAGCATCTGTCTTGTTAGATAATTAAGTAAAAGTGCTCTACAAATACCAGTAGATCTAAAATCCATAATATCGGACAAGATGCAGTTAACTCGCACCTCGAATACCAAAGCTACCTCCCCCATTAGAAGTCATACCATGCCCCACTGCGGGTACCTGTTCTCAACTAGTCAGGCGTAAAATAGTTAAAAGCATCATCGATGCGCAAGGTCAGCCTAATATAAACATGATAGGCCTACCATACATGCGTCCCTGCAGGAAATATTCCTAATAACTGATACGAGTGAATGTCTGCTTTTAGCATCTGCAGCGCTATTAAGTGGATCGTCAACAGTATTTGGTCTATACATGTGTATTGGTAAATATGCAATTCTTGTGTATATTCCAGCATTTGCTCATTAAATGCCAGTGCCTAGACAACCTCCATGGAAGCTGGCCAGTACAGTACGCCTAACTACATCTATCTGTGTTTGAAGATGGACTACATGGTTATGTGCGAGGAAATTTCAAGCAGGCACTTTTTCATTTAATCTTACATGTACATTATATCACACAATTTGATTCCAAATCAAGATGAAAAATTTAACATCATTTAACAAACATAATTATATTGCTTACAAGCATCCAGCACACATTATCTTAATTTCTATTAATCCATTTGCTTAACTTTGAAACCTCTGTCGCAGCAACATGTTAGAAAGGATAAAATAATGTCTATGTACAATCATTCCATGTATAATTTTCTTTAGAAATGAAGTCTGATATCACCAAATCTTGCATAATTATTATCACAACCATGAAACTATCAGAACTAGATGTATCGTGCAACAGATGCAAGAAAAAATAATACCGATATGGAGCTTCTCGCACTTTTATGGGAATTCATACGGCAAATCTGGAAAATAGCCATGATTAACTTGCACCACAGTTGACAGATGACAAAGAGAATATTCACGAAGTTGACTACTTATATTTGCCATTACTAAAAATCTAAATAAGTAATATTATTGAGGTTTTGGGAGAAGTCAAGTTGATTGAATTTATATCAGTTCGATATGTTTCAACAGCTCAGCGCTATTATCTTCAGGAGATTACAGGAATTTTATGACAGATATTCAAAATGGACAAATAGATCAGAAATCACGCATATGAGACATCACTAGATATCTAACTGTCCATAAACGTACATTGATATAAATTGTGAGGGGGAATGGTGTTAGTAAGGGTTAGGAAGCATACGGCAGATAGAACTTGGTTACATGATACCAGTTGCAGATAAACTGATCTCTTATTAATAAAATGATACCTTACAAAGTATCAAAGATCAAAGTAATGCTGGCTTCGAATTGCTGATATCTTGGTATTAGAAGTTTGGCTTGTGGGATGAAGCCATCTGATTAGATCACGCAGATTCTTCACTTGAGGACTTCTGTCTTACTGTCGCTCGTCGATAGCTCAGTTGGTAGAGCGTTGGCCTAGAATGCTAGAGGTCGGTGGTTCAAATGCACCAAGACGCGCAGTTATTTTCCGTCTGTTAAATTATTGTTTAATGTGAAAATTTACTTACTCAACAGTGAGGACGGCGTTAAGCATCAAAACTCCTTGTTCTGCCCACCGCGCGAGATAGCCATGATCAGGAGTCGCAAATGTGATTTCAGGATCTTCTGTTAATTCTTTATACATCGTTCTGAGAGATGATGGCAGCTTCGTTTGTTCACGGGGAACAGAGAATGCGAGTCCATGAGCAGAACCGTCGTGATAAGGATCCTGTCCGATGATAACCGCTTTGACCTGTGGTGGAAAATAATGAACATGTGGATTCTTTTAAGCAGGGTTCATTATAATGCAACTAAAATGTTAGTCTCAATTAATCTTCAGAAAATTCTAAAATACTTTTAGAAAATCATTTAAGAGCAATGAGGACAAATCCACACATCTTTCAAAAATCAATTCCGCTCCAGAATAGCAATTCGACACACATTCGGTTATAACTAGAACAGGCAGGTACAGGCATGCTTCTCATTGGAACCAGCAGGTACAGGCATGCTTCTCATCGGAACAAGCAGGTACAGGCATGCTTCTCATCGGAACAAGCAGGCACAGGCATGCTTCTCATCGTAACAAGCAGGTACAGGCATGCTTCTCATCGGAACAAGCAGGTACAGGCATGCTTCTCATCGGAACAAGCAGGTACAGGCATGCTTCTCATCGGAACAGGCAGGTACAGGCATGCTTCCTATCGGAACAAGCAGGTACAGGCATGCTTCTCATCGGAACAAGCAGGTACAGGCATGCTTCTCATCGGAACAAGCAGGTACAGGCATGCTTCTCATCGGAACAAGCAGGTACAGGCATGCTTCTCATCGGAACAAGCAGGTACAGGCATGCTTCTCATCGGAACAAGCAGGTACAGGCATGCTTCTCATCGGAACAAGCAGGTACAGGCATGCTTCTCATCGGAACAAGCAGGTACAGGCATGCTTCTCATCGGAACAAGCAGGTACAGGCATGCTTCTCATCGGAACAAGCAGGTACAGGCATGCTTCTCATCGGAACAAGCAGGTACAGGCATGCTTCTCATCGGAACAAGCAGGTACAGGCATGCTTCTCATCGGAACAAGCAGGTACAGGCATGCTTCTCATCGGAACAAGCAGGTACAGGCATGCTTCTCATCGGAACAAGCAGGTACAGGCATGCTTCTCATCGGAACAAGCAGGTACAGGCATGCTTCTCATCGGAACAAGCAGGTACAGGCATGCTTCTCATCGGAACAAGCAGGTACAGGCATGCTTCTCATCGGAACAAGCAGGTACAGGCATGCTTCTCATCGGAACAAGCAGGTACAGGCATGCTTCTCATCGGAACAAGCAGGTACAGGCATGCTTCTCATCGGAACAAGCAGGTACAGGCATGCTTCTCATCGGAACAAGCAGGTACAGGCATGCTTCTCATCGGAACAAGCAGGTACAGGCATGCTTCTCATCGGAACAAGCAGGTACAGGCATGCTTCTCATCGGAACAAGCAGGTACAGGCATGCTTCTCATCGGAACAAGCAGGTACAGGCATGCTTCTCATCGGAACAAGCAGGTACAGGCATGCTTCTCATCGGAACAAGCAGGTACAGGCATGCTTCTCATCGGAACAAGCAGGTACAGGCATGCTTCTCATCGGAACAAGCAGGTACAGGCATGCTTCTCATCGGAACAAGCAGGTACAGGCATGCTTCTCATCGGAACAAGCAGGTACAGGCATGCTTCTCATCGGAACAAGCAGGTACAGGCATGCTTCTCATCGGAACAAGCAGGTACAGGCATGCTTCTCATCGGAACAAGCAGGTACAGGCATGCTTCTCATCGGAACAAGCAGGTACAGGCATGCTTCTCATCGGAACAAGCAGGTACAGGCATGCTTCTCATCGGAACAAGCAGGTACAGGCATGCTTCTCATCGGAACAAGCAGGTACAGGCATGCTTCTCATCGGAACAAGCAGGTACAGGCATGCTTCTCATCGGAACAAGCAGGTACAGGCATGCTTCTCATCGGAACAAGCAGGTACAGGCATGCTTCTCATCGGAACAAGCAGGTACAGGCATGCTTCTCATCGGAACAAGCAGGTACAGGCATGCTTCTCATCGGAACAAGCAGGTACAGGCATGCTTCTCATCGGAACAAGCAGGTACAGGCATGCTTCTCATCGGAACAAGCAGGTACAGGCATGCTTCTCATCGGAACAAGCAGGTACAGGCATGCTTCTCATCGGAACAAGCAGGTACAGGCATGCTTCTCATCGGAACAAGCAGGTACAGGCATGCTTCTCATCGGAACAAGCAGGTACAGGCATGCTTCTCATCGGAACAAGCAGGTACAGGCATGCTTCTCATCGGAACAAGCAGGTACAGGCATGCTTCTCATCGGAACAAGCAGGTACAGGCATGCTTCTCATCGGAACAAGCAGGTACAGGCATGCTTCTCATCGGAACAAGCAGGTACAGGCATGCTTCTCATCGGAACAAGCAGGTACAGGCATGCTTCTCATCGGAACAAGCAGGTACAGGCATGCTTCTCATCGGAACAAGCAGGTACAGGCATGCTTCTCATCGGAACAAGCAGGTACAGGCATGCTTCTCATCGGAACAAGCAGGTACAGGCATGCTTCTCATCGGAACAAGCAGGTACAGGCATGCTTCTCATCGGAACAAGCAGGTACAGGCATGCTTCTCATCGGAACAAGCAGGTACAGGCATGCTTCTCATCGGAACAAGCAGGTACAGGCATGCTTCTCATCGGAACAAGCAGGTACAGGCATGCTTCTCATCGGAACAAGCAGGTACAGGCATGCTTCTCATCGGAACAAGCAGGTACAGGCATGCTTCTCATCGGAACAAGCAGGTACAGGCATGCTTCTCATCGGAACAAGCAGGTACAGGCATGCTTCTCATCGGAACAAGCAGGTACAGGCATGCTTCTCATCGGAACAAGCAGGTACAGGCATGCTTCTCATCGGAACAAGCAGGTACAGGCATGCTTCTCATCGGAACAAGCAGGTACAGGCATGCTTCTCATCGGAACAAGCAGGTACAGGCATGCTTCTCATCGGAACAAGCAGGTACAGGCATGCTTCTCATCGGAACAAGCAGGTACAGGCATGCTTCTCATCGGAACAAGCAGGTACAGGCATGCTTCTCATCGGAACAAGCAGGTACAGGCATGCTTCTCATCGGAACAAGCAGGTACAGGCATGCTTCTCATCGGAACAAGCAGGTACAGGCATGCTTCTCATCGGAACAAGCAGGTACAGGCATGCTTCTCATCGGAACAAGCAGGTACAGGCATGCTTCTCATCGGAACAAGCAGGTACAGGCATGCTTCTCATCGGAACAAGCAGGTACAGGCATGCTTCTCATCGGAACAAGCAGGTACAGGCATGCTTCTCATCGGAACAAGCAGGTACAGGCATGCTTCTCATCGGAACAAGCAGGTACAGGCATGCTTCTCATCGGAACAAGCAGGTACAGGCATGCTTCTCATCGGAACAAGCAGGTACAGGCATGCTTCTCATCGGAACAAGCAGGTACAGGCATGCTTCTCATCGGAACAAGCAGGTACAGGCATGCTTCTCATCGGAACAAGCAGGTACAGGCATGCTTCTCATCGGAACAAGCAGGTACAGGCATGCTTCTCATCGGAACAAGCAGGTACAGGCATGCTTCTCATCGGAACAAGCAGGTACAGGCATGCTTCTCATCGGAACAAGCAGGTACAGGCATGCTTCTCATCGGAACAAGCAGGTACAGGCATGCTTCTCATCGGAACAAGCAGGTACAGGCATGCTTCTCATCGGAACAAGCAGGTACAGGCATGCTTCTCATCGGAACAAGCAGGTACAGGCATGCTTCTCATCGGAACAAGCAGGTACAGGCATGCTTCTCATCGGAACAAGCAGGTACAGGCATGCTTCTCATCGGAACAAGCAGGTACAGGCATGCTTCTCATCGGAACAAGCAGGTACAGGCATGCTTCTCATCGGAACAAGCAGGTACAGGCATGCTTCTCATCGGAACAAGCAGGTACAGGCATGCTTCTCATCGGAACAAGCAGGTACAGGCATGCTTCTCATCGGAACAAGCAGGTACAGGCATGCTTCTCATCGGAACAAGCAGGTACAGGCATGCTTCTCATCGGAACAAGCAGGTACAGGCATGCTTCTCATCGGAACAAGCAGGTACAGGCATGCTTCTCATCGGAACAAGCAGGTACAGGCATGCTTCTCATCGGAACAAGCAGGTACAGGCATGCTTCTCATCGGAACAAGCAGGTACAGGCATGCTTCTCATCGGAACAAGCAGGTACAGGAATGCTTCTCATCGGAACAGGCATGCTTCTCATCGGAACAGGCAGGTACAGCTATGTTTCTCATCGGAACCAGCAGGTACAGGCAGTTGAGCCAAGCTGCTCAAGGAATAGGTGGTCGCAGGTTTACCACTAATGATAATGAGGAGCAAAGGTCAGGCTACTCGGAGCTATGAGCGGGTACAAGCACCGAAAAATTATCTACGAGCAGGTTGATGTTTCAATTCACTTATCCTTGGCCTATTACTGTTTCTCTTCTAATTACCATGCTCTCAAGAAGTGAGAAATTGTGTATAGATGACTGTATAATGATTCTTGTATATGCCTTTTCATGATGATTGTGATTGACAGTCTACTATATCACACTTGCATGTGTTATCTGTTTTCATCCAAGGAAGTGTTCGTTATTAGCACGAACAAACATTATAGCCAATATTATGTTTGCTTTGAAAACATTGTTTTTTTTTAATAATATTCAAAAGGAAATGAGACTGAAATTCAAATAATCCGTTGGAAAGGTTGACACATCAAGCAAAGTGCAGAGCTCTGCTGAAGTTTCATATGAAACATTGAGTGGTTTTATTTATTACGTTAAAATATAAAGCACCGTTCACACGATGGCATCAGTGTCGTGACATTAGTGCCGCGGCGCAGGACGAAATCTAAGCTAAATCCATGCCGTGACACCAACCGTTCAGACGCTTAATAAACAGTGTCATGACACTGCCATAAGTATTGCTTCTGTAAACAGGGAATGTCTGTAGCCAGGAGCATAGAGTAAGTATATATAGGTAAGGTGTCGACCCAAACAAGTATCTGTATACAGTGAAAATTTTCATAAGAAAAGATTCACCTTTTTGTGGAGATTACGTTCCTGCGGTCCAAAAATTTATTTGAGGAGTATTCAAAAAGTTAATTTTTTTGTTATTCTTTCGTTTATATACTACCGAGATGGAGTCCTTTTACAAGTAGTATGAAACAAGTTGGATATCAAAAGGAAAGAACATTTGTTAACAAGCATGGAATAAGCGGAAATTAAGCTGATTTTTTTACGGATTTTACGTCACTTTTTACCCCTACTGGGGCCTTGGACGGTGCTGACAGAAGTCAGACTTTGTTTTGGAGCGTTGTGGTGCTTTGTAGTCCGGATGCCCTTCCTGCCGACTTCCAGTGACACCTTCCAGGTTCGACCTCTGGACCATGAGATCGCTAGTCCAAGTACGCAACCACTGTGCCACGGACACCTGATTATCAAGGGAAATTCATGAGCTGCATTAGAATGCAAGTCCTCATAAAAACGTCGACATCTTATTGTGCTTTCTTCGTTGAAATTTCAAGTTTTTAATTCCATTTTCATCGGCACAATTAATTTTATGATTCACTCAAATCTGAATAGTAATACGGTCCCATTGACATATTTTAAGTTAATTGTGATCATTGTCAGTGGTTATTTTCTTTTATTCTTCCAACGCAGGTCAATGGCTTGTGATATGATCATCTCAAGATCTCTTATTGATATGGCTATGTATTAAAGTGCTAATTTAACAAACTATATTACCTCTCCACAGAGGTTACATGACACGGAGCATTTGTAAAATGCTATTATCCCTTCTGTTTTGCTATCACGATCAGTCAAATCCAAAATTTTAGTTTTGCTGTTATGGTTCGGACGAAAGTCGGCCAGACGCGAATAAGATTGATTATATTATTAAATGACGACTATTGCATCCGCAGTGGATCGAGAGTGTGGAGGGTCTGCGCCTCTTACAACTTGACGGAGAGAGCCGTAACGTCGAGTACTCCAGTTCTACGTCTGTTGTTGGCGGAAGTCAACAGCGACCCAAGCGAGTCTCGTGGGCAGACGAGGCTGAGGAAGAAGAGAGGGAGGCGCGAGAGCAGCGAGCGCGGGCATCCGTGAACTAGTTTATTTATTATTATCCGTGTTATTTGACCGCGGAACTAGGCCAGCTTGCAAATGCCTATTTAACAAACTGTATTACCTCTCTACAACTTTCTCCAAAAGTGTAAAAATGTCCATGTCTCGCATGTGATGCTGGGTCTCATTCGAGTTCATTTAAAAAAATCGAAACTTTATACACAAAGTGGATTCAATTATTTCTGAGTTACTACTCTGCTTAATATACTTACTCCGTGGCCAGGAGAATAAGTAACAATGCTTTCGGGATTTTGGCAAGTCGATTCAGGATTTTTTCCAGACCTATTGATCTTCAACCAGACACAGCAACGAATCTAGTCACTGCAGCTTGTGCTCTTCACAATTGGATCCGAAATAGATCCAAAAGTATTCATAGTTTGACTACTGATGTCGAAGACATTGAAAACTATAAACTGATGCCTGGTTCGTGGCGTCAAGATGTTCCATCTGTTGGACTGATGCGAATTGCTTCGACGCAGATCAGAGTTTAGCCAACTACTTTATGAATGACGGACAAGAGTCATTAAATGCTGACGACGGTCGGTTAATGTCGGCAACCGGTTGTTATAGTGCTAACATAAAATTTGTTTATAATGAATAAAATAAAATACTCTCCAAATTTGTTTCAGTTGCAGTGGATTCAAGGCTTTCATGAAGAAAAGTGTGCGCAAACGAGAGCCATTTAAGTTTAGGTGTATATATTTCTGACGTTGCCGATCCACACTCTAAACCAGCACTTCCTAAATCACACACTGAAGCGAGACACTATTCGTAACTAATAAAAAAATCCTAAAGCAAAGCGTTTTAGGAGGCTAGCGCACTAGTGTTATTGTTCTCTTTAGTATGTCAGCATTCTATTTCACGCAACCTCCTAAAATTCTAGTGTGTCGCGCTTTAGGATGCAGATTTCTTCGATTTTAGGAGGTGACAGGTTACAGTGCAGTTGAACTGGATTTATTTACCTTTCATAGTTCGGTATTGTAGGTGCCCCGAATTGATCGAATTTTTGCTCGCAATTCTTTTAAGTTGGGAATATTACAAGTGGACATTAAAATTGATTCTGCCTCCTCACGCACCAAACGGTTTTTGTGATCTTCCCTAGATTTGTCCCTGGTAGCACTCCAGAAAGAACAGAATATCAGTCGACGTCATTTAAATTCGCTGCAGCTTCAAAAAATGATTGTCCTGACAACTTCTTTTCATTTCTACAAAGCACCTACGTCTTATTTGTGAGTTTTGACTCTAACGATATCATCAGCGTTGCCAGACCCAAATTTCAATTTTTTTGCACAATCCGAAAAAATTGCACAGTTCAAAAGTACACATTTTTCCGACATCTCCCATTTTCTGCTTCAGAATGAGACGCTTTATTTGCCAGTTCATGTTTGTATTACTGTCATCGCCATAATTTATTCTTCAGTATAGTTAATCGATCTATCTTCATCAAGTCCTTTTTAAGTTAGTGCACTTTTGCAACTTCACTCTGACTAAATTCATTATTTAGTGCAAGAACTAATTTCGGAAAAATAAAACAGGATTGCAGACTGAATACTTTCATAGAAAACGAAATATTTGCTGTCAGACTGGGAAAAGCCCACATCGCAAAAGTTTGCATTTAAACTAGAGACCTGCGAAGCTTCGAGATTCGAATCGGTTCGCGTCGACTGACCGAAAATTATTTCAACTGTTTTCTTTTGACTTATGGCCTCCCGTTCGTGAACACCTGAAAGTGACATTGCAATATGTTTCAGATGTTGGATTCTCACTGATAGTGGCTAAACGCGTCGATTGCTGACTAAGAATAAATAAACTCTATTGAATTGACAACTATTTCATGCGCTGCATGTTGCTGAGATCAGGGCTTCGTACTCGGTCGATTTTTCTGACTGAGTCTGCAAAACTGAAACAGGAGATCTTAGGATTGCTTCATGAATCAGCGTACTTTCCGATATTTGACAGTGCTCCTCAGAATTCTTTTGATGAGGTACCTAAAATGACTTTGCTTAATGAGGTTTTTTGTACTTAACTAATGTAACTTTTGAACCTCCAGATGACATGCAATCTTTGAGGTAGACTTGCAGAAGCTTCAAGGAAAGTGGCATTTTATCTGGACTGTATAAGGCCGATTTCAAGCAGAACAAATCTAGTCAGCGTTCTGCATTTCGATCATCTCTTTAAATCAGTAAAATTTGTTCATTTTAGTGACGGACTAATTTGGTGCGCTGTACTCCTTCCTGTTGAGATTTGATCTATGCTTGATAGAGGCGCAATGTTCCTCTTTTCCTGAATCATCTGCATCTCAGAACGAAATTGATCTGACGTCTAATACAAAGTTGAAATGAGTTTAAGTACAAAATATGGTTTATTGTCGGTCTATGGTCTTTGATTTACAGATTTTCCCATAAGCCACGACTAGTTACTGGATTTCCTTAGTTTACTGATTTTCCATTTGCAAGCTGGCAGGTCCAAGATTACATAATTAGTTTATACGTCAAAGTGCTCAAAGTCCTCTGTAATATTTTTCTTGTATGAGCCTGTGTGAAAATTTACGCAGAAGTCAACAAAGCTTATTCATTAATTTAATTTGAATTCTTTCTGGATAACTTAGATAGTCATTCCGTACAGCGAAGTACATGGGAAGTTGAAGGCATCATTACATCGTTGCCGAATTCCATTATTGATTTCTAATCTGGAAAATGCGATCAAAATTATAGAATCTGTTGACTGCTTGTTCATGAAAATTGGTGCTGCTTTCCCGGGCTCAGGATTTAAGTACAGGGACGATTAATGGTCCACTGAGGTTACATTTCCAGTTCCTCGTGAGATTCAAATAACTTATTTATAAACCTGAGGTCATAAACCTCGTCCTCTGAAGGAGGGAATGATGAGCCTCTTTGAAAACCGAAGGAAGAGAAAGTCAGCAGTGAAGACACATGTACTGTAAAGACAACATATTTTTCCTTTTAACTGCACACATTTACATCATTATACCATTATCAACAGACTTGATCTGTTGATGTTACATTCCTTTCTTGTTGACTGACGTCAAGAAAATCAGCTTCTCATTACTCTTTATTAATCATTCTACAGCATCTCTGTGATATTGGATAAGTGCTTGGCCTGGCGATCTTTTGTTACGGAGGTCCAGCCACGAAAATGTCATGGGAAGGCGGCAGGAAAGGAATCCAGACTTCAAGTACATCACCGCTCCAGATAAAATCCTGAATACCTCAGCACCAAGAAATCTTTAATATTTCTGTTGTTTAAGATTGTATGTTGTTAATATTTTCAATATTTATACAACATTTTTAATATTCGCAAAATCTTAATTAAGGATTTCATGCATTTTTACACAATTCTCAAATACAAATTTATTCAAAACTCGATTTCCTTATACATTTCTTTGTGAGGTTTGCACAGGTTCTGTTTCAAGAGGGGAGAAAGCCAATTTGACAACAAAACGTGACTATCAAGTGAATGCGCAATTTTCATGGGGACTTCGTAGCTTTTGCGATTACAGAGCTGGAATCAAAACTTCTTCCATAACACAATAGTCGTCTCATCAATTTTGGAATCTGAGTAAATGTAATAAGCACATAATTAGACAGGTCGTCTCTTCTTCTGTTTAGCTAGGAAGGAAACATTGGAACATGTAACGTCAATGAAATGGCACAATCTCCTGACTAAATACCATAGCAATCGAACAATGAGCAGCCAATTCAACACTAAACACGCCAAATTGTGCGAAGTTTCAGTGACTGTTATCAACCGGATCACACAGCAAAGAGACACAGACGATGTCAAGTTCTACAGAGAAGTTTGTGAACGTTTTTTCGTAGGCCTGCTAACTGTTTTAATAATGATCGGAGGACCCAACATTATCGAGAAAACGTTTTCGCAATGATCTGAATTCTTCGAATCCTAAGGAATCGTGGCGATCGGAGCATTTTGAAGGAATTCACAGCAATCCGCAAGCGGCGCATTACTATTTTTCCTATCTCTGCAAGGAATTGAAAATTTTTGTCCACTTAGTAAGTTCCTGCATGTGCCATCGTTTTGAATCAGTTTGCACTTCTAGCAAAGTGACACGTTTATACAATCTAATTCTGTGGCAATAAGTATCTAATAGTACATCCATTGATGAAAATTTGTTCCAATGAGATCCGCCTACCCCAAGGCTTCTCGATTGATCAGTCTCAAATCTTCTAACCTAAGAAAGGACGAACAATGGCGGAATGCAAAATAAAGTTAATACAAGCGATATCCACAGTGATAATATCAAATTGGAACATATTTGCATGAGGATGGGATATTTCCACAGGAAGAATGACTCCGTGCCTAATGTGCTTCCGAAAACAAGGTTCATTTCTTCATTTACATCAGTGATTCTATCATGTTGTGGATGAATACAAAAATGAATGGTCAGTGAAGCTAAATTCCATGTCAGACCATCATACTCATCATCACCTACTTAGCACTTATCTGTCTCCATGCAAAGTGGATTTTCCAGCGTTTATTATTAACAATTATGGCAGTTGACAATTCGCGTCTCTGTGAACATCGCTTTATCAGTGAACAAAATACTTGCATGAGACAATTATTCGTAGTTCTCATCCGGAGAATCCATGAAGAGCACAAAGTGCATGCATGTTCTCCTCACAAGTGCGTTTTCACAGAGATAAATTGCTTTGTCTGCGTATTTGGGTCTAGAGATAACTTCACAATGCTGATGGTCACGGCCCGAACTAGTCTCGAGCGGCAAGAAGATAAACTTTGTGCTGAACGTAATGCAAATTCAAGCCTGAATGCTGACAAGCTGGAGCAATGACAGCACATTAAACGAACACAGTCATTAAATTTAGATCGTGAAGAGTCGAGCGGTGTGAATAATATTTCCATTTAACGGATTTATCACGGAGAAAAATTGAGTCAAAGATAGGTAGGTCTACATATCACTTGACAGGCGTGCCTGCAATCTGACCGTTGCGGTTCGCGTGTTCGCTAATGAGAGCTGCAGGTACTTCTGCAGTACGCGGGCTTGACTGACTACGAAAGTACAAACAAATATCTATGTCCATTTCTATTGCTTGTTGCCATTGCATACAGTGGGTGGTTTTGCTTCTCATGTTGAGTTAGTGTAACAAATTCTCAACATATTGTGAGCATGTTTAATAAGAGTCTGTTAATAACCCGTGCGCATGTCAAGATATTAATTTGTTTGTTAAATTGTTGAATGTGATGTTAACATGAAGTTAAATAATTGTTTACTTCAACTCGTGATTCTATTCGCTACTCCATGATACACAATCGAATCTTTATAGCCAGGAAGTTCCTGACACAGGTTTTATCTCTCATGTTATAAGAATATAGAAGAGAGCTGAGAGAGATAGGTACGGTCCTGGCGTATGAGCAAGTGGTTTCAGAGCGCCGAAGTCGACAACTAAGCATCGGTCGTGGCAGGGCCGTCTCCTGTGAGGATATGCGATTCCTATACGTTTGAAGTAAATTAGTCAATGAGCTCCAAGAATGCACTCTGCAAATAGTTACAAAATTGCGGAGAATTGTTTCATCAACAGCATCTGAGCCGTTGATAACATAACAGAAGGTCGCTCCCGCTTGTCTCAGCTTTCGTGAAATTCTCCGACAGTCTAGACGCACTTTGTTGTCATGGTTTGATACTAAGTGTTTATTACTCTTGTATTTAAAGAAATATCTTTCTATGCATATTTCGAATGTTCTTATTGACTGCTCCGCGCACCAAAGCGATCCTTTTCTACTGGTCATATCACGCTTGTTTGTCATCGTGGTGTTTCATATTTCTGAATGGAAGGCGCTCGATATCTTAACTTACTTAGTGCACCAGAAAATTAACTCTGATTGGTCTAGCTTCGCTCAATCATATCGTTTCTGCTCTTGTGGTGTGTTCTTGTTAACAAGATGTTATTGAGTTAGTTTGAAAGGTGAATGTCTTACGTAATATAGATACAAATCAATAAATTCAATGTACAATGGACTGAACATGAATGGAACAATACACCTAGTGAAACTATAACTACTAGTAGCAGCCTAAAAGTGCAGAAATACCAGCAGGAAGAGAGTTTAGACACAATAACTTGTTAAAATACCAGCATTGTACAATGGACTGAACATGAATGGAACAATACACCTAGTGAAACTATAACTACTAGTAGCAGCCTAAAAGTGCAGAAATACCAGCATTGCACAATGGACTGAACATGAATGGAACAATACACCTAGTGAAACTATAACTACTAGTAGCAGCCTAAAAGTGCAGAAATACCAGCAAATGTATTGTTCCATTCATGTTCAATCCATTGTACATTGAATTTATTGATTTGTATCTATAAATAGATGTTATTGAAGTTAGCAATTTCTCAACACTTCCACTGACAGAAATGTTTTTTTGGTGCGCTGACAATTTGTTAACTTAACATCAGAAATAAAACCCAATGGCTGGGATAGGATTGTTTCCGCTCAAGACCAACCCATGTGCAAATGAATAATACATCTCTGTGTATGCTTCAACTACTATTGTTTTTGGAATTTCCGTGGTTAAATTGGAAGATTTGTTGGCACCGGCGCTGTGGCCTTGTGGTAGAGTGTTCGCTCTTTGTTCGGGAGACCTTGGTTCAAATCTTGGTCGGGTCAAACCTAGGACTTTTGAAATAGATGTACTCTACATTCCTGCTACACACTCAGCGCAAAAATGATGAGGCGGGGATAAATAACAGTTAGGCCACATGGATGAAAGACTCCGCGCCTAATCTGCTTCCGAGTATAAGCAAAGTTAATTTGTTATTTTATTCACTGTCTTCTTAAAAAAACTTCGAAGGTTTTGAATTTCGTTTGAGACCTCAGCAGAGATTAAATGACGGCAATTTCAGACTCGTTATCGGGAATTTCCACTAAAGGGCGAAAGAATCTCAGCTCTACGATCAAATAAACAAACAAATGTATAACATAAACTACCTCTTTCCAACGTTTACTTTACAGCGAAGGCAGACATCATGACTAAAGTATAAATCTGAACATTCTGAATACCTTGATTTAACTCTTCATATTACAACATCTCAGTCAACAGAATTCACGGCATCAATGTTGGGTATGTTTATGCAATGTCATCATGTAATGATCTCAAAAATAAGATGTAATAGGAAGTGTATTCGGTAGCAAAATGCAGCAAATAGGATGTGTGAAAGAAGTTTGACCCTTAGCATAATTTGTAAACAAAACACAACGCAAAGTGCATGCGATGCCTTTCGGCCGGTTCTCTTTCAGGCATTACACCAATGTGAAACAGATACACAAGGATTTTCAATTGTTGACGCTATAGAAATAATAAATCACTGATATGTTTAAACAAAGATAAGAAATCATTAAAAACAAAAATAGCTAAAGTCAATTACCAAGGTAGAGCTAAAGACAAAACGTTTTCTTATTGAGCACACAAATTTGGCCGGAGAATACAGTGCCTCGGCAATACGCAGACGTAACAGACTACTGCGCCCCACATGAAATAAGACACTAAAAGGTTTTTCTGAAGGTTTACACTTTTGCTCAAATACATGACGTGTCATAGAGCTGGACGGAGGACGTTTGTCACGTGGTCGAGTCTTACCTAAACGTAGCCATTTTGGCAAGTGCTCGTTTTCCCTTTCTTGAAAATGCCGACTTGTTCTGCCGATGTATTTGCATCTGCAAACACACAAAAAGAATAGATTGCATTAGATTGGGCAGTAACAGGAAGGCGATCTTTCAAAGGGGCCACGGGAAGTACCGCCAAATTTGTGTGTTCAATAAGAAAACGTTTTGTCTTTAGCTTTACTTGATAATTGACTTAAACTACTTTTATTTTTAATGATTTCTTATATTTGTTTAAACATATCATTGATTTATTATTTCTATAGTGTCAACAATTTAAATGCTTGTGTATCTGTTTCACACCGGTGTAATGGCTGAAAGAGTACCGGTCGAAAGGCCTCGCATGCACTTTGCGTTGTTTTTTGTTTACAAATAGGATTTAATTTATTTTGCTCTAAGGTGTTGAGAAAAATGTATCGACATTACATCGAGATGAACAATCAATCAATTGTCATAACTTTATGAATACAATAATATTAATACTACATATTTCATATTAAATTATCATCAGTCAACAGCCTTTGTAAAACGCAACAATTAGCAGACACATTTCATGGGATCATTAGATTCGCGTAATATTTATTACTTCATTGGACTTATGCAATAACATCATCACCTACATGCGTTTGAGGAATAGCAGGTGTATGATACAAAGGAAAAAACAGAATGTCCAAAGGCCACTACAATATTCTCGTCAGAATTGCTTTTGCTGTCGATCTTGCGAGGGAAACGCTAAGTTGTTCAAGCATGTTCCTCCTCGTGACATGCAAATCGCTGTTAGTTTGTACAGTTATTCTTGCTGCGACTCTGGTGAGGACTTCTGAATCTTCATCACCCAAACTCTGTGGACGGTTACCGCCAGCGGAATAAATCTCCACCCCAAATCCTAGCATTTGCAATCATCCACCTCAAATCATCAATAACATGTATTCTGCATTTTGATTGAAGCAGTGACAGTGTACCACTGCAGCAATGCTACGGGATAAATGAGTAGAAATCGAACAAGCCTGGAAATTATGCCATGCTTGCGTGATTTGAAACACGATCGGTATGGACACGAGCTGTCAAGTTGATGGACCGAGGAAGTGAACCTATCGCCCTGTACATGATCCCCGGTGTTCGGGGTTCATGTGTAGCGAAGATGGTTTACAAGTCCAAAGCGAGTCTCCGCTTCAGGGTTCCCAATTCGTTCCCACATAGAATTCGAAGGAGCATTATGAAATCTCCGTGGCACAGTGGCTAAGTGCTTGGCCTGGCGATCTGTTGGTTCAAAGGTCGAGTCCCGGAAGTGTCAGGAAGGGCATCCGGTCTAAAAGTACCGCAAGGCTCTAGAAAAGTCTAACCCGAATAATGTCAGACTTTCATAATGTCCTAGCCCACAGAATGAGGGAGTAGTGACGTCAAAGCTTCATTTTTAATATGGACTCTAATTAACGGCTTCGGTTTTGATTGATCCCTGCACCAGTTGACTGATACCCGATAACGGACAGTGGCAATGATTTGACAAGCACGAAGTACATCTAGCATATGGACTTTCTAGCATATTATACGCATTTTTTCAGTTTGCTGAGACTTTTCCTTATTAGCTTTCTTCCATGACCGGGCCTATTACGATGCACTCTGAAGCAAGAGAGATACACTTTAATGATTATGTCACAAATGCAAATTACTTTAACTTTGCTATCTCTGCATACATCAGAGATTCTTTGTACTGTGGTATCTGCTTAAAAGTGGTCTTTGATTTATATGTACTGTGCATTATGCATGTTCAAGCACACGGCTGTGAGCATCATCTGAATTGTTTATTTCTACATGTATGTAAAGTTAAAATACAACGAATTTCGACCACTGCGGTGCTACGGCGCATTAGCAATCGGAAAACTTCGCAATATTCATCTCTCTTGATACAAGCTGAGCATTGTGCAATTCGTTGGAACAATTTTGTTATTTTTACAGTCAATAAGTTGTCCTCAGGATCTGTAGCCGATATGAGAGAAAGTGACAACGCGTTTATTACCAAACTTTTGACTGATTGGCTCCGATGTTGTCCTTTCTTTTCACTGTGCTGGCAAACTAAATACAAGTACATGTAGACTACCATTTATTCTTGTTACTTACAAAATGACCGACCATACTGAGAATGAGCAAATCACTGCAATTTTGTCGATTACAGAGGCGTATATATCAATCCGGACAAAAGCAAAATTCTGCATGATGAATTAAAGAAAAGGAAAGACTTAAATGAAGATGTTATCATCTCTCGGAGCAGAATTGTACTTCGTGCTAGCTCTCAGAATTGTTCCTAAACTTTTTACCAAAAACGGCTTCAGACCAAACCAGAGCTGATTAGTTGGATAAAGGTTTGAACTACCCGGTTATATTGTGTGCTAATGTGCGATCTGTAGTAACTACATAAACTGGATGAGGTCAGTGCCATCCTATCAGCTAAAACTACAGACATTTTTGTGTGTTCGGAATCATGGCTAAGCGATAAACATGGTGATTTCTTCATATCTATTCCTGGTTATACTTGTTTTCGTGAGGATCGAAAAAGTCACGTAAGTGGTGGTGTTGCGGTTTGGGTGAGAGATACATTGCCTGCTTAAAAAAATGATGGAGATTCCGTCAAACAACGTCCAAATTCGGATGAATTCAACTTCTAATGTCCCTTTGTCTCCTTAGTTTCAACCGAAAAATCTGGAATTCCGGATAAATCCGTAAATCGCATCGCTTATACTGTTCTCATCTTGTGCCTTATCCAAATTTCGAATATTTTTTGTCTTGTCGATCATTTTGTTGATTGGAAGATTCGCCAACTTTCATCTTGCTTTCTCCTGAATGTTAACACTGCACACTTGATACAAGGTTGGGCAAAAACTTGGGTCAAAACGCAAAAACCCTGACCCAAGTTCCAATAAATGAGTAGAACCAAGCAAACGAAGTGCATTCTCTGTATTCTGTGCAGACACAAAGATTCTTCCACATAGGCCAAAATTCCTATTGGGCCCATGACAAGTGTGGATTTAGTAGGAAGCTATTATTTTTTACTGCGATAGCTGTAATTAGTAGCCTAAGTACATGTATCACGTTATAAAGCTTTCCTCTAATTTAACCTACACTGATATGCTGACTAATGGAAGATCTTTGACCCAATTATGATAGAATTACACACAGCTAATAACAAAGCCTGTTTTCATTTAATCATTCATATGTTTAGTCTTTCATTCCTGTTTTCATGCTGCGTAGTGAGTGCATGGTTGAAGATATTTAGAACACGAAATTGGAATGAATTCATTTTTAGACGAATGACGGCTATCGCAAACATTCGCAGGGCGCCAAGATATTGATCTTTGTAGTCCCATATAAGCGAATATTCGATGCCCTCTAATTCCAGGCAATGGTAAATTGTGAATTACCGCCCCTTCTTTCGATGCGTCTTATCACGTCATGTAGTTGTACATCCCGTCTTCCACCTCGTTCATTGTACATAAATAACTATTTTAACACTCATCTCATCATCAAATTGGAAATAAACGTTTTGACTTTTGAGCTATGATGTCCATGTCTCCAGGTTTGTGTACCTAAAGCACCCAATGATGCTCAATTTGCACTTTTATGCACTATATTTACTGATTTAACTGAATAGATACGATGACGTCAAAGGATCAAAATGAGCCGTGTCATTCTATTCATAAAAGAAACCTATCTACTGATAATAAAAGTATTAGCGTTGATCATTAACAAGAAAGTCACTTCTGGACAGACTGTATCACCTCTGTATTCACACACTGCATTTCTTCCATGATAACCGTCGTTAGCATGATTTATTGCGAATCAACATTAAATAAAAAGTTGGAATATTATTAACATGAAATACGTTGCTATCAAAGTGGTTGATACAGCTATTTAATCAATAGTCACCTGATCGAGAGGAGTAAGGTTCAAGCTACTGAATATTAGATCTTTAGGAGGAAATATTTCTTTTCCAGCTGCATGTTCTTGATTCAGGAAATTGATAATCGTCCGAAAATCTTCTGATTCCAGGATAGGTTGTAATAAATCTCGCCAACCTGCATCCTTGATGGTCGTTTGAAGATCGTCGTAAGGTCCTGCAATGAAAAACAGCTGCAAGGAAGAATAAGTTAAAGCATTCGTCAAGACCTTTGATTCCCCGACCGCACTTGCCTGACCAAGGAATCGAACTGAAGTGGTGTTGTCAACCAACACCCTCCCTATATGTATATGCCTATGTATGTTGAGTATCTGGGTTGACACCCAGGATTCCGTTGTTGTTGAGAGTTGTGAGTAGAGTGTTATCAATGGTCAGTGATAGGTTCGCACTGTGCTCGTGGGAAGTGAGAATTGACCTTTGTTGGGGTTGATGTGGAGACTGTCTTCCTGAGCCCATGAGTGTGGAGTGTCAAGGTAAGGTTGGAGTTTGTCTTCGGCTGACTTGATGTTTGAATCAGTGGCAATTTGAATGGTGTGAATGAGTGATGGTGATGTCGTCAGCGTAGACCGTTGTTTTGAGTGTGGTGTCTGTAGGAAGAGGAATGTCTTGCATGTAAAGGTTGAAGAGGAAGGGGGAGAGAACTCCTCTGCGTGGGACGCCTGTTTTGATGTTTTCGTTGGTTGAGCCTGTTTGATTGTATGTATTGTACGCTTGCCTGCCTTTGATGTAGCTTGTGATGTATCGGGTGAAGAGAGCAGGGATGTTGGTCTGTTGGAGTTTGTGGATGAGTGTGGATGTAGACTGTGTCGAATGCTTTTGTTATGCCCAGCGATGTGGTGGTTGTGCGTAGAGGTGGCGTTTTGCTGTTAAATACCAGCAGCGATGTTGTTGTTGATTTGGTGAAGTGTGGTGGTTGCGGAGTGTTCTTTTTTGAAACCGTGCTGAGAAGGCACCAAAGGGACGAGTTTTGTGATGGATGATTTTTTCCAGTGTTTTGGTAAGAGGTTAAAGAAATATGTATGAAATTTTAGCCCGATTGGACGACGTTTAGGGGTCGCACAAAGACGTTGAAGTGAGGTCAGCTTGTCGTTTCGTCATTTTTGTGCTAAAAATGGCCTCTGACGTCATTATGTGACTTCGAATGACCTTTTCGACCTTTTGATATGGCAGATAAGAGTCATCTATATTTGTTAATAATACACGTACATTATATAGCTCTAAAATGCTTAGTTTCGCTCTAAGATGACATTTTGTGTTAGAACATCGTGTCCTATAGTGGTCACGTGACCCGTGGAAACTGCCTAAATTATGATCATAAAATGCCGATTTCCGATGAAACTAAGCATTTCAGAACCATATAATATGCGTGTATTATTAACAAATATAATTGACTCTTAACTATCATATCAAGAGGTCGAAAAGGTCATTCGAGGTCACATAATGACGTAAGAGGCTGTTTTTAGCACAAAAATGACAAAGCGACAAACTGACCACATCTAGACCTCTTTGCGCGACCCCTAAACGTTGTCCAATCGGGTTAAAATTTCATATATATTAGTTTTACACCACATGTCGCCATTTGGACGCTGAGCACTTGAACTTTTCCAAACTTCGGCTTTTTGACACACCCTACCCATCATGCAACGGATCATTCTGCGTCCTGCTGTCACCTGTGCTGATTTTCGACTTCCATGGGCCATGTCTCGATGCTGTATATCATGCACCTTCTGACACACGCGTCATACACTTGGTCTTTCATCCATAGTGGAGTCGCCCTCGACGTCAGAAATGGTGCAAGAAGTAATAGTAGTAGTAATATATCTTTATTGAAGTCTTACATATCAGGAATCGGTAAGAGCTTTTACAAAGAAAATTAAAGCGCGTCGCTGGCTGAAGGTCACAATAAGTCATAGGCTTGAATGATGCAGGGAACACGTCACACAGCACTACAGAAAGATGTTGGAGAAGGTAAAGCAGGAGATAGCGCTACAAGGTGGCTACAAGGGGTCGCAGCTCAGTTGCTAGAGCGACAGGTCTAGAAAGTTTGGTGTCGTGGGTTCGAGTCCTACCAGCCGTATATACTCTGCATGGACCTTTGTTTAAATCATTTCATTCATCACGAATTTCACATTTGCTTTAAAAAAATGAGTATACCACACACTCGTATCTTAGATTCTTCAATTGATAAACCATGAGTTATTTCTTTTTGCTTCGAGTCGAAAATGCAGTATATTAACTTTCGAGCGTCATGGTAGATGAATTAGGACGATATCTAGACGTTTTTAAGGACCGTGACGCTTTGATACTGAGGCTCCATGTCCTCCATCCGAATCATCTTGTGCTACAACACTTTCGACTAATCGACTGCCATCATCATTTACCAATGAGTTACGAAGTCATCTTACATTTTGCAAATTTACTTCGAAGACTGTTTATTGAATAAATACATGCATCTAAATTTCGGCTTCAAGTTCAATATCCATACAATTCACTTATAACATTGTTGCAATACAGTGTACTGTATGGTGGCTCATCGGTAGTCTCTTAAATGCTATCACTAAAGATCTCAGAGAAGCATTCTGGCTAAAGCAACGTGTTGCAATTGCACAAGGCAACGCTTATAGAATACAGAATTCAAAAAATATATAGAACATAGGCATTGATAGTATGCACCCCTTGATGTCCTTGAGTTTTTCAATTCATACAAGGTCAATTTAGTGTAATACAAAGCTTTCCATGGCATCAAATAACAGGCAAAATTTTTCTCGAACTCATGAATTAACTAATTACAAAGTGACCTATTTTATTCATGACCTCAACTTACCATTTATAACGATCTTGTCAGAATTCTTTTGACTTGTCGTTGACTTCAAGGAGGCATTACTTTCTTTCAGTTTTTCAGTTGCTTTAGAACGAGTTTTCTTTGCTTCTTTAGTTATCTCTTTAGGCACATCAGACTTTCGAGACTTTGTAACAGCTGTCTTGACTGGAGGCTTAGATTCCTTTGACTCCGACTGAGCTTCAGCACCCCGACGGGATCTCATGGTATCTACGGCAATAGACGAAATGTGATTTAGAGATAGAATGCTTTATACATACATAAACACGTTCTAAACACTATCGCAATTGAAATTATAGCCCTCCTCGACCAACAGCAATGTAAATAGAATTATTTTTATGTTGCGTTGCATCCTCAGTCGCAAAATGGGAACAGACCTGAGTATCTGCCATTTCATCCAATATACAGGAATCATCGGCAGGCCTAGTTCACATCCCTGAACATCGACACATCATATCAATGTTGAGAGATATGAATTACGGCAACTGATCTGAGAATGCAACTCAATATTTAATTATTCTATTTTCATTGTGCATACAAAATTCAGCCTTTATTAATATTTGTAAGCGCACTAACTTAGTCGATTTGCCGGTAGTGTGTTGCTTGTTAACTTGCTAATTACAAATCCAACAGCAATGGGTCTGGCAATTAAGCTTTATGATCCGGATCCTACATGATTAGGTGATTTGAGAGTAGCATCATGAAAACAGCAGATAATGCAAAAAGACAATTAACAGAGCAAAGAATAGCGATAGCGACAGCTTGATTACCATTTTCCTTTGCAATAAATGTCTTTACCAGACTGTTATTAATGAATTACTTTCATTTATTTATCCTGTTCTGCCCCCTTCTTTCAGCTCTCCAAGAACTTCTAGTCCTCTGATTTTGATGTTCGTGTGATTCAATTGTTTCCCGGAACATCACAATAGGCGGAAGGTCATTCAATTGGTGGCATCCGTTTTCAGTAACTCGGTCAGCTTGTTACTGTAAATAACAATAATAAAATTTGAATTCCACTTTTTTCAGAAAATTGATGTTTCGAGTATCTGTTGGAAATTGATGCAGATGACTGACAAACGATGTGTTTTGATCAGTTATCCCATGAGGGCGTTTTCCCATGCTCGATTGCATTGGGATAGTTTAGCGGCTGAATACCACCCAAACAGAGATTTTTAAAATCACATGAAAACTGCACTTTGTCTATTTCTGCTATCTTGTTCACGATTCCTGCAGAAAAATTGCAGCAACTGAATCCTAGTGAATGAATGCAACAAAGTGTGCTGTCATGCACGATAATCTGTCTATTTTGACCACGTGGGTTCTACTGCTGGTAATACTACCTATAAACCTGTTATGAGCAGTATTTATAGCTATTATTTTATTTTATTTTATTTATTTATTTTTTTTTATAGTATAATACATATATTAATTACGTACACCGTAAACTCTAGGGCACGAAATTTCGCTTGAATTAGGCACGAAATATAGGCATCAATTCTAACCAACACAAGGCACGAAGTTCGTAGTGCCGAGTTCGTGCCCATTGATTTTTCCTTCGATTTCATGGGATAAACAAATATTTGGTTTGGTGCCTATTAGTGCCTAGTGGTGCCACAAGGCACTAGAAAGGCACTAACTAGGCGCTAACTGGCACGGAATTTCGGCTTCGTGCCTAAGTTAGTGCCCTACAGTTTACAGTGTAGGTGCATCTGTGGATAAATACTGATGCTGATTATAAATTCATTTGCACTTTGTCAATGGCCCAGAAGTGATTTGAATTGTTTAATTAAGATGCCAAAATGTAATTGAAAGACATTGACAAAATTTCTCGACTTTAAAAGTACACTTTGAAGGTCACGTTTTTGATGCCACGTGCCAAATTTGGGATAAAATGATAAGATGTGAGCCGCAAAAATTGTGTGGTTTAGGTCTAATATAGTTTAGGAGCAAAATCAGAAAGGTCTTGGATGAGGACTCCAGAAGTCCCAACCCGCCCGGGTAAAAAGGACGTACAGCTGCAAGCTGTCATCATGTAACTGGTATGCATGTTTTCCATTAATGAAAAGCAGAGCCTTGCGGGTGCACCTGCATCCAAGGTCAGGAACGGAAGCTTTTAAAAAGGAATAAAGGCCTTTAGAATGAGAAGCCCTGAGTTCTGTTTACATTAGAAGAGGAGGAATCTATCAATATCTATCAAGGGGAATAATTTCTTGCCGAACACCAACTCAACGTTTTCAAGTATTGTGCTATAAATACTACTTCTCGATACTACTTATATAATATTGACATCATATTTTGAAAAAATGTGCAAAATCAAAATTGGCCAGTTTATACCACTTCAACTATCGGCTATACCAGATCAAATTTCTTCTACAAGTAATTGAACATGTTTCTGAGTTTCAGTATCAATTTGGAGTCAAAACTGGCATATGGAAAAAGCTACCCCAGCTTGAAATCAGCCATTTTCGGCATTTTATGAAAAATCCCGTTTTATGAACACCTGGTGTAGCTCTCTGTATTCTGGTTACCGCTTAAGATCACAAACGTGAACCACAATGATGTACAGCAACACAATTAACATAGTTATTACGGGCAACAAGAATATAGAAAGTCGTGAGATTAGTTTAAATTGTTTGTGTTTTTTCGCGGACCCTATTTTCTTACCATCTTTGGAGTCATGTAGCTCCGTTCTGCATGCCAGTTGTCCGTTGAAATTTATACAGGAATTGTTTTATACAGAGCTGATGCTGCATGGCAAGTTTGGTTGAGTAAAGTACAGAAACAATTTATAGCTACGTGAAAATTCAGATTTTGAGAATTTCCAAAGTTTGGAAAAAATCAAATCTCTCAAAATAGCCATAAATCCCGCAATATTGAAAATTTGAAGCTGATATTTAAGATTTGGTGTTTTCTAAAGCACATCAAGCATACAGTATATCCGAGAATGATAGAAATCGGAGACAAAGTGCCACAAAATGTTGTGGGCTCTAAGTTCCAGAGCTTTGTAATGTATGAGACCATTTGTTATGAGATGAGAATTTTGCGTTTTCTATTCCCAAGTACATTTTGACTGATAAACACAAATTGCTAAAAATTAGAACCTGAATCCTATTCGATAAACGAATCTCACAATTCACTTGCACTTTTCATATTTTTCTTTGAAGGCTCGACGAAAATTCTCCAATGGCTACATCTTTAAACAACAATTAGAGAATTTTCGTGCAGCATACAGAGAAAAATGATGCTGCAAGTAATATATCTACTGAAAAATCACCTTATCCTCTAGCACAGGGGTGGGCAACCTGCGGTCGTCCCCCCGCATGCGGCCGTAGCAGAGGCAAAATGCGGCCGTGACAATGAGAAGTAAATGAAAAAGAATATTATACATGTATATTCCAAATATTTCTGGAGTTCAAGACAATCAAAAAACAATCGTCACTATAGTTGCATTCTACTGTCAAACACCTTTATGCCCATGCTGCTTGGAAAAATGTGCTCCCGCAGGCGCGATAAAGGCGTTCAAACAGTTCGATAACTCATGAATAGAATATTTCAGGGAAGTTACATTCATGTGCATTCATGGCTAGTCACCAGCTAAAAGAAACAAAAGGGACAATTGAAGTTTGCTCAAATTGTTCGCGCGTAAACTTCAAGTCCATAACCTGAAGAAGGATGCAATCAGTGGTGGCGCCAGGGTCCTAGAGCTGGGGGTCCATGGAAGCGTTGTGCCGACGGTTTCAGCCGAGGTGCCGACAGGCTATACCAGCTAATTGTTGTAATCTATGAACAGCTATGCCTACTTGTGGGCTATACATGCACATGTCAATTGTGTAATTGAGTTGTAAATGTGCAATGTTTGCACACACAAAAAATTGTGCAATCGATGCACTCTTTGTTGTGCACCTACACATATGTCTGATTTCTTCTTTCAGACAATTAACACGTTCACTGTCACCAAAAATGTGTTCCTGTATCTGAGATTTCTTTAATTATTAATAGCGAGTATATCTATGATTTTCTTTCAAAATCTTACGTGATGCATGTATGTTAACTTTGAGAATTTTGAAACAAATGCCTGTTGACTTACCTCGTGTACATTGCATAAGAGCAGGTAGCAAGTTTTGTAACGGTTTGTTAAATTTCTTCTTGCGGGAACAATTAAAGTTCGCAAATAAGTAGCCATGAACTGAAAGCATCTTCGCCGCCTGGTAAACTGTACGTGTTGTATAAATACGAGGATACTCATGTAGCGTGCGTGATGATGACCTTCATCATGCACTCTATTTTCTAGGAGTTCTCGACTACACCATAAAAGCTATCAACTATGTCAATCGATTTAATGTTAATGAATGCATGCAACTCAAATAATTAGAGCCTATGTGGGAACTTTATGCATTTGTTTTCCAAATTTAATTTGAGAAATGGTATATGTAGAAATTATTAGAATTTTTTTATGTACAAATGGTGAGGACAAGGAACTGCCGCATGCATATGTCATAAAACTTCGAAAGACATGGGATGTAAATGTACTTTTCCTAAGGTGTTAGGACACGATTTTCAAGAAACAATATCATTTATGTACAAAAGCACATGGATAGAGCTTGCAAGTTATAACTTCGTTTAAATCAGTATTGGGCCTACATTTACAAAAGATACGAGCAAAAACTGAAATGAGATAGGTCTACAAAAGTAATTGCTATTCGTGATGCTATTTTATACATAAACAGAGAAAATAACACTAAGGACAATGATCAATGCCGTCCTTTTTTCTTGATAGTAATCGCATCATACTTTTTACCTCAATATCAAGATCGTCTTGTTGAGCATTGTAAATTTCTCCGAGGGGTCGGATGATATCCTACCTTAAAAAAGCTTTGCTTCCAGGAGTCAGTGCATTTATCTTTCATGCTTTCATGATAACCTTATTTTCCTCGTTAAATCATCGGTTCAACTCGTTCATGCAAAGATCAATTATCGGATAAAATACTTGTGTGCGGAAATCAATAATAGAAGAGGATCCTAGCGAAGATATAACTACACTGTCTTTTAAACATTTCGAATGTTTTCTAATTCTTTTTCTAGTGCTTGTTTTTTTCAAGACCACAAGCATCACAAAGCCCGTCTGCTTGATTTGTTTCATAACTCCTTGGCTTGGCTAAGTTGAAACCGGAGAAAGTTTAACATTATTATCTAGACTCTTACAAATTGAATTAGAAATATTTCGATTATATAAAAAGTGAAATTTAGATATAGGCATACTAAATGTGCATTTATGTCCAATTGCATGCAAATTATGTATACTGCATTATTATGACTATCACTTAGGAACTACAACCTTGCGCTTAACTACAAAGCATTTTGTATGACTGACCATGTGACTGCATGGGATGCAGACTATTTGCCTACACAGATGCTATGGTTATATGACTACCCATACTGTAGGTTACACTGCATTTACACTATATATCTGAATGTATGTGACTTCTGTATTTCGGAATAGTAAAAGGGATTTTCAGTCAAAAAGATGCAAATTTTTCTTGAGTACTTTCAAAGTATATTTGTAATTATTAAAGCCTATCTTAACTACTTCCAAGATGAGACTTGCCAAGATCTCATGTATGAAGCTGCTGTCGAATCGATTGCAATTTTGAACTTCCGTCTCCACTCTCAGGCCGGTCCCTCTCAGATTGTTAAAGTTGTTGCTTTCGACACTACACCCAGAGAGATCATTCAAACGAAGTAGGGGAGGAAATCTTAATTTCTATTAAAACATACTGTAAGTGGTGGCCAGCCGTCACTGGGGTGTCCCTACTTCTCATGGCCAAGTCAGTGGTACATCTATGCCTTCATTTTTTCCTTCGACTGCTTCACTGAGCGGAAAAATTCCACATTCTCGCCAAAGTCAACCACCTGGGATGATGTCCCAGTAGCGAGGGCCGACACGTCGAAGTTAGTCGGAACTGCTTCCAGAAACGACGCAGCGACCAGGCAATAGAGCCGCTGAGGAGGTTACTCCATACCTTACTGTACCACTGACTTTGAAAGTAAGGCATCAATTCATAATTTGACATTCTGTGTAGCAGATCGACTTACCGTTTGAACTACTCGACAACGCGAACAACAGGCGTTCTATTGACTGAATCAGTCGTGCGACTTCAGAAATGGTGCAGATGTGGCGTTTCGTTTTCCTTTAAACATCCAAATGAAAGCAAATCACATGACTGTAGCATATTTGGACCATCTCATTGGTAAAATAGCAAGATCATCGTACGATATGGTCTACGCACGCTCGCCACGCTCGCGCAAAATTTGATCGATCACACCACTACCGAAATCTGAATTAGCTCCTTGTCTCTCAAGATAGACGATCTGTTGATTGATTGTATTAGCAGGTGGAAATCTCTAGTAGAAAATCGCTTGTCTATTATCCTATCTCATCCTCATTATTCAAAAATCCACTGGGAAATCAGTTATAATGCTACATGTTAATAGGTAGCAAATCTATTAGATAAAATACGCTCGTATATTCCGAACACGGCAAAATCATCAAAAATGACAATTGCTCCTTCATATTGTCAGCTGCTCTAATTATTCATTAAAGTAATGTGTCAGAATAAGATCTCAGAAACGTGATACCGAACCTTAACAAGACGATAACAAATTTCTATCTTGTGTTTAATGATCTATTATAGTTGTGCACGTGTCAACAATTATTAAATAACCAAAAACTCGACACACTCTTCCCTATACAATCTTGCCACCGTTCAACAGGATAAAGAGTGACGTTGTAAACAAAAATGCTTGTAGTAATGTTGCTGACTTGGCTAGCAATCCAAGTCAATATCTGATGCAACGATTCGTAACTGTACTCTCTATTATTGTAATGCAAAATATAGGTGCTGGAGGCCGACTGCCGACAAAATTTAATCCGGGTGCCAACAGTGACCCTGCCGACGGGGGGTCATGTGCCCCCCAGGACCCCCCGTAGCGCCACCCCTGGATGCAAGTGCTAATAACACCTTAAGCCTGAAATCTTTTCGGGTCACAAATGACCGTCGTTCGTGTATGGGTTAACTTGCCAACTCATTCTTTACGAAGTAGGCGTTTATGGGATTTTCACTGCGTCATTCATTAGGGAAACCTAATTGGATTGGTGGAATATAAAAAGGATTGGCTATTGACCGAGTTGTTTGCACATATATTAACTGCGGCCGTGATTCTTTCGGCATTCGAAATGGCGGCCGAAAAATGTAAAAGGTTGCGCACCCCTGCTCTAACAAGTATTAAATAATTACTTTTCATAATGAATTTTCTTTTGCTTATAATCTATAGATATGCATAGTCCCACTGCACATTAACCACTCGGCTACTCGGCAGCAGAATACTGCTGTCCAACTTGGAGAAACTCCGCGCACTTCAAGCGAGTCGATGTTCATCTCAATTAAACTATGCTTATCATCTCCGGTGCCATCAAAGCAACGATGACTGACTGGCTTCCGGTACTCGCAGGCATCGCCCCACCAGACCTGCGATGTAAGGCGGCTACGTTGCGTCCCCTCTGTCAAAAAAGTGTCCGAACTACCTTTTCTTCATGACATCGAACATCCGCCGAATCTGCACTTTCTGTCTCGCTACCCAGTGTGGCGTCTCTCTCCTGATCCTTCTTTTCAGATCCAACCGCCCTGGTGCCAACGTTGGGCCACACTGGACATTCCAAACAAGGCTCTCATTGATTATCCAACTCGCGCTCTGCCTGGTGCGAAGCTCGCGCGCGGCCAATGGGGGCTGCTAAATCGTCTTCGCTGCCGGACAGGTCCCTGTCGTGACATGCTGCACAGATGAGGCCTTCGCGATTCTCCACTGTGTGACTGCGGCGAAATTCAGACGATGGAACATATCTCTGACGTGTGTCCTCTAACTAAGTTCCCGGGAGGCATCTCTTCTCTACACTTGTGTGGTGCAGACGCCTCGACGTGGCTGTAGGCGAACTTGTCTTCATTTGACGCCTCCTCTCTGTCTTATATGTAATTTCATATTTGTATACAGATTCTCTGCTGTAGCATTGTGCATGCGAATATACAAGAGTATATTATACTGCATATTAGCACACTTGTAAACAACACTCGCAGCAGAGTGAATGTAGGATATCGCATATTGCATTTGATATGCAAAATTTCATGAACATTAATTAGGCCTGTAGCTCATTTCGCATGTTCACTGACACTCTTGTAAATTTAAACAAAAGACTAGTTCAGCGCATGCAGTGAGAGCAATGGTTGGTTGACACCGGAGAGAGGCGATGCCAATGTGTGACGAACCGTATGCTAGAAATGCCTGAGCAAGCTGAAAGATAACTATCAAGGCCAATAGAGGCTGAAGACAAAAAGAGAACGCTATCTACACTTCCAGCTGTCGCCAAGAACTCTTAACTCAATACTGCCCAAACCACCTTCTCTTCATTAGAGATGTTTGTTCCTTTGAGGAAGGTTGTTATTCTGTGTCATAACAGACAATTAAGCATTTAAAGATAAATAAGTGTTGCACAACTGAGATTGAGTTTGTGTATCATAATGAACGATGGGCAGTTCAGCCAAATGTGTATTACAACAACCAAACTGATTTTTTCAACTCTTGACAGCTGTATCAGTGATATAAAACCAACCTGACTTGAACCAACTTTTGTTGTGACACAAGTAAGAGAGTACATCAGGTATTACACATTGACTGAGTTCAATAAACGGTTTTGTGCTTGGTAATACAATGCAATGATGTCATAGCATAATGTAACATACAAATTCATCTATTTGACTACATATCTAGGCTGCTTGGATCAAAGATGACCATCATCCCATTGAACTCTTACGATTGTCTCACTGAACATTTCATCCAGGAATCCATTTAAATATTTACCTAGTAGGCCAAATGTCTTCGCTTTTATACAGAAATTACATCTATATCTTGTAATATCGGCAACAAACCAAATTTGTAATTCCCATGTAGGTAATGGATAAAGGACGGTATGCTCGTCTTTCCAAGAAGCGATTGAAGCTAAGGTTCTGAATATGAAATAGAAAAAAATGATGTCTAGTAATGTAGGCCTACTCCATATTCTGCATAATATGTGAATATATTTCTCATTTATCTTAATCAAAGATATATAATTGTTTAAAAGGGCTAGATGAGAAAGAGATACCTAAATTTGAACTCATTTTCACACGATCCTTATCGTGGCAAAAAAGCATTACGGCAATGGTGCGAAATTGCTGTTTTGTCGACTGTGTGATGTGCGATGCGATAAAAAGTCTCAGAAATGGCATATGATCTATAAAGCACAATTCACTGATATTATGTGGTAAGTTTCAAGAATGTTCATTCAGTAGTTTCTCCGAAAAAAATTGTTGAAGATGAGAAAGGTAATATAGCACTTTAATGCACAACTATCAATCCAAGTGGAAGAAAAAAGATTCACATGAAGACTGATGGGATATCAATTGCTAAACACTCAACTCCCTCTGTAGAATTCATGACTATTAACAATTTCAGTGAGAATCCGAATACAATGAGGAATTGGCTATTAATAAGGCTCACCCATATCAACAACGCTCTTCGAGTTATTCACCAGGCTGAAACTACAAAATGCAATCTATGTATTGCAAATGATTAACAGGGCATTTCAGGGCCGACTGGAATCGATCATCGTCTGTCAATGTCAAAGATGTTGTCAATGGGCGCATTTTATAACATGCGTAGTATATGTTGTTTGTTTTTATTTGCTTAAGCCAATTTCATATCAAATTTTCTGATAGTTAATATTCATTTTTTCTGTTGCATCATGAAATCTCTTACCACAAAATTACATATACACGCTAGATTATTGCCAAATTTGGCAATCGCGTCTGGCGTGGCCGAGCACCGGTAGGCACAGCAACAATATACATGTACATTGTACAACCATGGACAGGCTGTCTGATTTTCACTGTCTTCGTTGCACACAAGGTAAAAACACGTTTCCTATCCAGCCCATTATGATGTTCAATATCTTTGATCTTAATAAATGATGTCTAGTAGTGTAGGCCAACTCAATATTCTGCAAAATATGAGAATATATGTAAAGTTTTTGAAGGTGTCAATTATGGCTAATAATCTCAATATGTTACGCTCAATGTTGCTTGATAATTAAAAGCTAAATTCATATAAAATTCATTAAATTCACAATATTGGTGAATTACATAGATCTTTCACACAATGTTCAAACTGCCCATTGTTTATTTTAATACACAAGCTAGCTCATAGATCAAAATTATCCTAAATTTAGCATTTAACTTAGACAAGACTAGAATAACTCAATTACATCTCCTTCTACATTCATTAATCTTTTCAGCGACAAAAAATTACCTGATCGCCTGGCTCACACACGCCGATTAGGTGTGTAGACGAGAGCAGCTGATAAGTTCGAATTTCAAATATATTTTGTCACAAATGACCAGTAACATGAAGATACGTGACAAGGCAACATCAAGGCAGTGACGAACAGTGAGTGTTCTTCTTGTCTGCTACAAAGATCGGCTAAAACCTGCATCGCAATATTTGCATGAAGCGTGAAACAGTTTATTCATCACACCATGGGTAGTTTAATTTCCGTGGGGGTACTTTCAATTTTTCTAAATTTCATTGCAATATAGACCTATTTTAATTTATGTTTTGGTGATGAAAATCAAATTTCTGAAGTAATGGGAAAGTTGATGTGTAAAATTTTAGTGTCATGGATGATGTTTGGGCAAACATAAGTAAACTAGAGAGATCTTGAGCTCCTACATCTGGACCCCCAATTGTCGCTGCAAGACCGACTAGAATGTAGAAGGTGCATCCATTCCAACAATAACCGGCACAGCCCAAATGTCCGATCCTCAAACCTAGAGAAGAAGAGACAATAAACGAGGAGCAAGAGTAAGAGTAGCTCTAAGACACTTGGGAAAATTACCCAAATGCTTACATACGCCTGGAATTGCCTAAATTGGCCAAACCACGGTTACGCTCGCTATATTTGATAGCAAAACTCGATCGAAAACCAACATTCTCTATGATTCGATATTCTTTTTGAATATTCTGAAGATACAGTTTGATATAACACCACATCGACCTATTACATACAAAATATCAATTTCATGCTATCTCTACATTTGTTTATAGAGATCATTTAACGCTCGCGACAGAGATAAATATTTCATTATATATTTTTTGAGGTTGCATGGATATTTTATCTCAACTACAGAAACCAAATGAAGGATAAATAATGAATAGTTGATGATTTCTTCATGCTTCAATAGATTACTGAAAGCACCGATTGCGAGATTTCAATCAATCTTGACAGTGCCGGTCGCGACATGCCGTACAAACGCTCGCGACATTATCTTATAAAATTACGGATAACATAAATTTTGTCATCACAGAAGATGATAATAATGAAGATTACAAGATTGAACGATTAGTTCAGAAACAGCACACTTAACATTTTATTTGTACAGGAATCATAACACAGAAGTTAAGCGTAATGCAAGATGAACGTTAACATCGGAGAGTACAATATCTTGGGTAGCTATAGCCATGAATCATGAACACTTTAGGAAGAAAATTCCCTTAACTCAACTAGTCTTTCTCTGACTTGGGACAAGAAATGGAACTTCTTTAGTCCTTCTACACATACTTAGCCCCCACACTTTTGTCCCTGTACTTAGACCTACAAACCCAGGCCTCGCTTTGATGTAGGTACATGAATTAATTTTGTGTTGTAGGCTAAATAACTTCAATAAAGGATAGGCCTTGTTAATGAATACCAAATATAGTCAAGATTGGCATTGCTATCTTAATTTCAATAACAAATAGAACTAGATAATTGAAATTAGGCCAACAATCAGACTATAGTGTACAGAAATTTGCAGTTGTCGGTAATTAATTACACTTTCTGAGTAATTGGCACATAGGCTTACTTGTAATATCGAATTATAGATCTCGAGATCTTGGGAGATTAAATTCACTAAGTGTATGTCATGGTAACGCTCGCGACAGACATTAAGCTTATTATCTACCAGGAAGTAGACTTAGAATAACTTTGCTGATTATCACACTGATTAGCATTCATAGAGTCGATACTCGTCATTCACCAAGTCGATAATCTTTGGTAGTATAAACTGGGTAATCATTCTTTCTCTAAGGGAAAAAAATCATTCTATATTTTAGGTAACGCTCGCGACATTCTAATGTAGAAATTTAATATTTTCTAAAGAATCATAATTAACTTAGACAGAAAGTTGTCTTTCAGATGCATTGACTAACGTGAAATATTTTAGCATCACAAACGATTTTTCAACTTAACCCCTTCTTTACCGATCAAAATTTGCAAAATTTCCACCCCGTACCAAAGAATTTGAAGATTTTCATCATATTTATATCTCTTGTTTTCTATGAAGATTATGCTTTCTTTTAGTTGTTTATTGTTTATTTATACTTACATTTATGTACAATAATTCACAATTACCTCAAGTTAAAAAAATTCAAGTTTATTTCATGTACATGCTCATGTACATAACAGTAATCAAAACATGTTTACTGGTAATAGTTACCAAAGCAATTAGCAGACAATCCGGGTTTGTCTGGACACTGCACACATTGGAATCGCGAATCCTTTCGCACTCCGTCTTGATAACAAACTCTGCATCTTTTCTTGGGATTCTACTTCTTTTCGGTCGGAGGACTCTTCTGGATAACATGCATTGGCTCATGTGAGCTAAAAGCATCACCGTCTGCTGATACTCGTCTTCCTACTGATCCAGGCCTTTTTCTAATTGTTGATTGTATTCCAATGAGTTGTAAGATACAGGATCGGGTAAACTCTTTGAATTCTGCACTTCTGTTCTTTTCATTCTTGTAACGGATGTATGCATTCATCGCTGCTTGAATCATTCGAGGATTCTTCGCTTTCATCGAACTCAGCCTCACTGTTATCAGTCTCATCATCACTTTTTGAGAATCCATACCTTCGTACTACTTGTATTTGCCGACGTGGTCTTTCAGAACTAGTCATTATTGCTTCACTAAACATGTGAGTTCAGAATGCAACTTATTCTCTATGTTACTGTCCATCCATCATTACCTTATCTTATGAACCAATCAGCATCCAGCTCATGAGATGAAGGGAAGACGTCAAGCAATTCCTAACTACCTAACTTCCTATCTACGTCATCTTGTGTTCATTAGTGTCTCTTTGTGTGTCTGTTTAACTGCGCACGTATCGTATTAAATGAAGGAAATCATTCTGAAGAGCGCCTAATAGTTTATCCGAGTAGCAGACAGCGATCCGTAAAGAACAAATGAGTGTAGACGACAATATGAGCTATGACGCCCCTGGGGCGTCATGGCGCTCTATATGCACTTTTTTATGACGCCCTCAGGGCGTCATGGTAAAGAAGGGGTTAATATTGACATTTGCATGAACAAAATGCATGAAGCACACAGCTCATAAAATAGGGCATAATTGAAACTTATATCATAGTTTTTAGACAACCCTTTGTCTTCTATGCAGACATCTATTTCAGCTCTTCAGATAGCATACGTCTGAACTTTAGACTATATATTGTAAAATAGTCATCGGCATAATTCCTCAAAAACTGATTTGAAATTTTACGTCGGTGCAACCAACTTGTGGTTTGACCCAAATGGCAAAATGCTTTTATGGATCAGCTCGGTGATAGAAATGATGTAGCTCATTCATCAGTTTGTAAATAACATCGCTTGTAAGTAACACAGACCTGTAAAAGTCTACTGTGCTATAAATGCCTGAATGTATTAAAGTGTGACGCCAACCATCTGAATCTGCAGACAAGAACAGCAAGAATATTTAATTAAGTGACACGTTATACGTATAGCGAATCAATACAGAGAAATGATTTCCCTTGTGAGTTTGTTTTTTTTCATGTCATTTGATATCCATAAATTTCTCAAATGAAAATGCTGAAAGTAGCTGTCTATTGCCATCTGAATCCATTACCAATAACTCACACAAAGATCTTCAAATTAACGTCCTTAAGTTTGTCTTATATGCTCTGTCATTCTGTTTCAACTTCTCTTACCAATATATAGATTCAATTTTACTTGCGATATGGTGTACGTGGATGCATTCTCTCTCGTTTGGACTTTTACTATCTCCTTTCATGTAATAAATTGCCAAGACTGCTTCAAGACGATTCAAGTCGCCGAGTCGAATCTTCACTCCATACAACCGTTTGCTCGTATCTTTGATGTGAATGAAGCGAGAGACTGCGCAAAACTTTGTATGCTTGAGGCGAGATGTACCGCCATTCATGTGAAAGTCCACTGCGGCTTATTCCCACCTTTCTCGCTATTCAAAATTGAAATCACCAGCCCCTCCCTACCCACAGCGGAGTTTTGGATCTCCACCAAAAGATCAACAACATTCAAGAAATGTCCTTCAGATTACTCTTACAAATGGCGAACTTCGCGTTACAAACTGAATCTGGCTTCGGCTACCTGGTCGGCAGCGGAAAAGAGCTGTCGTGAAAATGGTACAAAATTAGCTGAATTGACAACGAAAGAAGAACTAGAAGCAGTAAGAGTTCAAGTTGCACCGTTGATACCTGCGACTTTTTGGGGTCATAGGCTCCTTTTCGTTGGAGGTTTGCAGGAGAAGAATATGAGAGTGAATGAAGGATGGTATTGGTACATGTCGAGAATATCTATTCCATCACCAGGATTCAGATGGGATCGCGGTGAGCCGAATGATAAGTTCAGAAGAAATGAAATGCATGTTGCCTGGAGGATTGATAAGGGAGCTTTTTTCGATGTTGGGAGTACAAGATTGCCTTTCCTATGTGAATGTGCAGAGATTTAGTGACATGTCATGAGTTTGCTGAACTATTGTGCACAGACCTTGCAACTTGTCAAGTCCCGTAGTAGTTGAAACTCGACAATGATGGCAGAGTTGACAATAATCAAGGCCAATGGCTTTCGTGAAAAAGTTCCTAAACTTTCGCATTCGAAAATCGCAAATTTCGTGCAGAGCTTATTTAATATGTCTCAATGTGAGGACATAGCGATACCGTATTTACCGCGCGTGGCAATATTTTAGAAATTCTCTGATTTTTACGATGCATGAAGTTGTTGTTCAGATGTTATGCAACTGGTACTACCTGCTTGCCAGACTGCAAGCACTTTACAGACCCTCAGAGAGTGACTTAAAAGATGACAATTCGTGGTAGCTCTGATGCTTGTCTCACACTACCCTAAACTACCCACGGTGTGATGAACAAACTGCTTCTTCCTTCATGCAAATATTGCGATGCAGGTTTTAGCCGATCTTTGTAGCAGACAAGAAGAACACTCACTGTTCGTCACTGCCTTGATGTTGCCTTGTCACGTATCTTCATGTTACTGGTCATTTGTGACAAAATATATTTGAAATTCGAACCTATCAACTGCTCTCGTCTACACACCTAATCGGCGTGTGTGAGCCTGGCGATCAGGTAAATTTCTGTCGCTGAAAAAAATTGAGATATTCTGAGTCATGTCTAAGTTAAATGCTAAAACTAGGATAATTTTGATCTATGAGCTAGCTTGTGTATTAAAATAAACAATAGGCAGTTTGAACATTATGTGAAAGATCTATGTAATTCACCAATATTGTGAATTTAATGAATTATTATATGAATTTAGTCTTTAGTTGTCAAACAACATTCAGATAAATCAGAAATATATTCACATATTATGCAGAATATTGAGTAGGCCTATTTTACTAGACATCATTTTTTTCTATTTCATATTCAGAACCTTAGCTTCAATCGCTTCTTTGAAAGACGAGAATACCGTCCTTTATTCATTACCTACACGGGAATTACAAATTTGGTTTGTTGCCGATATTACAAGATATAGATGTAATTTCTGTATAAAAGCGAAGACATTAGGCCTACTAGGTAAATAATTAAATGGATTCCTGGATGAAATGTTCACTGAGGCAATCACAAGAGTTCAATGGGATGATGGTATCTTTGATCCAAGCAGCCTAGATATGTAGTCAAATAGATGAATTTGTATGTTACATTATGCTATGACATCATTGCATTGTATTACCAAGTAGAAAACCGTTTATTGAACTCAGTCAATGTGTAATACCTGATGCACTCTTTTACTTGTGTCACAACAGAAGTTGGTTCAAGTCAGGTTGGTTTTACATCACTAATACAGCTGTCAAGAGTTGAAAAAATCAGTTTGGTTGTTGTAATACACATTTGGCTGAACTGTCCATCGTTCATTATAATATACAAACTCATTTTCATAGTTTTGTAGCACTTTCACTGAACAGTGTATGTAGGTTTTATGACAATTCTCTAATTGTTGTTAAAAGATGTAGCAGTTGGAGAATTTTCGTAGAAACTTCAAAGAAAAGTATGAAAAAGTGGAAGTGAATTTTGTGAAGTGAGATTTGTTCATAGGTTAGGATTCAGGTTCTGATTTTTAGCATTTAGTCTTTATCGGTCGAAATTGACGTGTGGATGGAAACGCAAAATTTACATTTCATAGTAAGTTTTCTTTCGCATTGCAGATCATCAAAAAACAGTTTCGCTGTAGAAGACAAAGTGGAATTCAGTCTGATAATGATTGATGAAATGCGAATGAATGAATCTCAAATGTCTGTAACATAACACATACAATCAATTAATTCTATTAAAAATCATTGGTTTTCTTAACCTATCCTAGATCATTTGTTAGAAAAATCTTTTTTAGAAAATCTCAACGGGCAAAATATTGGTAGCCTTGGCAGCATGCTTTTCTTAAACACGAGGTTTCCCGAAAAAGTCCACCTTAGACGTAAAATTTTGCTGATTTTGAATTAGACCGTGGACATTCTAAAAATTAATCGATTTATTCAAGAAGATGAAAACAATAATAGAGCCAATGATAGTCACCATACATGAATGAGGAGAAATACAAAAACATGATATTGTGCATATCATAATAAAACAGGTCTGTACAACGACTTACAACTCAGCAAGAACTCGAAAAAGTGGCATACATGTTCAACTTTCCGTTAATCCACTCTTTATACTTGAGATGTCATTACAAAAGAAGTCAATATCACGAGATGTGTTGACGAATACAATTGTTGGTACTTCTATTCTTTCCCCCCACATTTTTGCTGTTGACACCCGAAAGTTTTGCATCGTTTCCCGATGCAAGATCTTCTCTTGTTCCTAAGGGCAGTCTCACTACTGTCGCAAAAGCGTTCAGTGTGTAAAATGAGCTCGTAGAGCATTTACAGCCTCAGAACTAGACAACACTATGACTAAGTTTGATGAAATCTAATGAATTTGGAAAGTTTGAGAAATGTGGGGGGGGGAAGAATAGAAGTACCCAAATGTTCTAGGGATGCAGTCCCTTATAAACAATCGGATTGGTCACTTGGTTGTTTCTGCTTGGTCAGAAAGAGTTCTGTTCGACGCAGGGGTACATAAAAGTGAAAAGTGTAGGTAAAATAATTACAATTTATCCTATTGTTTATCATTTTGTAGAACAGCAAAACATCAAAAAGATCACGCCTCTTTCCAAGGGCTAGACAATAAAGAAATTATTACACATTTCAACATAAACGCCACCGACATACATCCAAACTGTTCGGAAAACAAAGGTAATTTATGTTGCGTTATTGCACAAGTTGTACTTTTTGATCATATATTTACAGTAGGCGACATTCTTGTGAACAATTATCAATACGAGAACGTATGTAACTGTTGTGCGATGCTTTGAAACGTAGTTGAAGGCTTTGTACAGAAAGTTCATTATCATTGAGGCAATAGGGCAACTCCCTGTCGTAGGCCAAGCGTTAAATAAAATAGTGACGGCAACATATATGTACAGGTCAACGTTTCGATGGTCTCTGTCGGCATCACGGGGTAGTAGAAGGTAACAAAAAGAGCAAGGACAGGTTTATATACTGTGGTGTGAGGGCCGAGCATCATTCAGTCGATCAGCTCGTGTTTCTTATTTAATTTGGGTTTGCATTTTCTGATAAAGTCGCCTTTACTTAGACGTGTCGCTATTGGTGAATTTAGTTAACCAACGATTTTAATGTCAAAGTCCATACTAGTCATTTTACACTGATGATCTTCATTCGCATGTTCTTCCAACGCTGTGATATTGTTCGATAGCTTTAAGATGTTTTCGTATACTCTTTAAAGCGGATGTGAAAAGGACGCGAGGTTTGCCCTATGTAAGAATCGTTGCAGTATCTGCAAGTAAAGAAATAAACTACAAAGCGGTCATCGCAAATGCGGAGGTGGTCAAGCTGATCACAAAGATTACAATTGTTGTGCTTTTTCAAACGAAGAGTTGAAAAACATTGACCAGACGTCTTATTAGGTTTACTGATTAAGATGACGGGTAAATTATATTTATGTAAAGGTTGATTTAGTTTACGATTGCAGCTGTAATTAATGAAGGCAGGGGAGCATTTTAAGTTGCAATTATTATTAATATTTTTATGTTTTTCCTGTTTTTTTCTTGCTAGCAAAATTCACACCACAGATTTCATTGCTTCATTAACATTGGTCAAATTTAGTGAACTATTCTGACTATCAAGACAATCACATAAAAATCAGTTTTCTTGAAATTGCGTGGTCTACAAAAGCGCTTACGTCGTTAGCAAGTACCAAGTCTAATGGTTTTCCATTGTAAGTGGATAACACGTTTAACTACTTCCGATCACAGACACTGAGGTTCTCAAGCAGATAAGATGTTTTACAGTAAACGTCCGAAATATTTCAGTACACAACATACCCGGTATGATGAGTCCATGTTGTATCTGACATATTGAAATCAGCAAAAAGCATGACCGAATCTTTGTCTGTTGCTGTGCACATTCTTTCCAGATTAAACAATTTGGGAAGGCCAAGTTAAGTTGTTTTATGTTTTTATTGTTAAGGAATATATTTCAACTATATGTGGTCTAGACTAGATATTATGAAATTGAATTTCCTATCGATGCTATCAGTCTTTTTCTAGTTGCCTTTTGAAGTTTAATCGAGAACGACTGTGGATTTTACGGTCGAAATATATTGTTTAATGATAAAAATATAATACAACTTGACTTGGCTTTCCCAAATGTTTAATCTATTATGATTTACAGCTAAGGCATATTTGCACACCGCCATCTTTCTTAGATATATCTTTTATTCTTAGATATCTTTCTTTGTTAGAGGTTTCTGTCTTTCCGGTGAATCGAATCGTTCGAGTTGAATTAGATTTCTCCATTTAAGACACAATCATTCAATCAAGTCTCTGTAATAGATATTACACTCTAAGGTTAAAGGCATCAAAATGGCAGTATAGCTCAAATATCTTTCCACATATGCTGGCTGCATTGTAACTCAATATCTTCAGGTCAAGTACAAGATGATTACACCACTGGCATTGAACTGGCAAAGGGAGTCAGTCGGAGATCGCACCAAAGAACTTGTGCACCACTGTACCAAAAGGCCAGACCGCCATCGATATCTCACAGACATCAAATCTCAAATAATCAAATACCCATGAAACAACGCCGCTGTTCTAACCAGAGTTGTAACCGGTCCGGAATTTTCGAGGCCGGTACTGAACCGACCGAGCTTTTCGATTAAGCATACAGTTATAAATAGCTATTGTTGATTTATGTGTATATATACAGGCTGATATATGACAACGTAGTCAGTATGATAAGTTGATAAGTATGATAAATTTGGTTATGCGAGGACCATTTAACTTCACACCCTGACGAAGAATGCTTGATTGATGTTTAAATCAGAGAATGATGCAATAAGACAGCTACATGTGAATGTTGCCTTCGGCAAAAGTCAGGAATTACATAATAATAACGAATAAGGACAATTAAGGTATGGTTTGATTTTATGGACATGTTGGTTCGTAGTCAAAGGTCTTTCTAGGCTTATAAATGGTCCTGAAACTCGTTTTTATTGATCTGTCTCAGGAAAATCCTCGGAATGAAATTTAGATAACATACCGTTCTCAGCAGCAGCGTTCGAAACCGATGTCTATGTTAAAATTCTAGCTGGTAAATCAAAGATAGCTTCTGTCAATTCGTGGAGATAGGCCTGTCTTCTAGCTAGCAGAGGCGACTGAGTTTCCGGCTAATGTGAACATGTTAAAAAAACGTATAATCTATTAGGCAAAAAATGTAACTGAAATTCTACGGTTTTATCGCATTGACAGTTGAATATATGTCGGTTGAACTATGGGGTTGGGTTCTGCACAGAACTCAAAAAGAGTCTCAAACGATTTTGAAGGCAAAGCAGCTTTTAACATGAAGTTAGTGTTTTGAAATAAAAAAGATTAAACAAATAGTTAAAAAAAACAGAAATGATAAGTAGCCATTTAGTGGGTGAAAATATTTCTTCACTTGATGCGTCATCGGCAATCAGCTTCAGACAATAAGTATATTCATTAGCTCCGTCCTTTGTGATTTTGAATTTATAAACAATCCTATTTACAAAACATAACTATTTTGTATGTCGATGCGAGAGGTTCATTTCACGTTAACCTCTGCGACTATGCCAGATCAGTATTTAAGGATCCTTCCATATTTGTACGTCACCCTTGAGACTCTTCGGACGAGACGCGTTGGGCACTTATTCTAAATTTGTGTAACTTTTTGGAATTAAAGTCGTAACTAGAAGGGAGTAACTTCTCTATTTTCAATTTCAATTTATTTGAAGAGCTTAATTTGAAAACATACACGTAACTTATAAACTTGTAGTATAGAGATTTTGGTACATTTTGTAAATTGTGATTTAAACCGGCGTTATTGATTTTAAATCATTATAACTTAATTCATTAAACTTATTCAAATCAGTTGTACTATCAATATAATTATTCTCGCGTACACTACAAAAAGCGTTCAACCCTAAAAGATCACATTCATTTACAGGGTCTGACCTTGCCATGTTTATCGTCAGACGTGTGACATGGAATGAGATCAACAACTTTCCAGAAAGATATACATGTAAATGAGACTCGATTGTTGCTGCAGAAAATATCAAAATAATTAATATTTTAATATGCATATTTCTGAAGAAAAAATACATGCACATTTGCATGCATATTCTAAGAGACAAAGTGCAAAGCTCACCGCACTTCATCACAGGTAGACCAATATGATGGCAATTTGTCACAAAATGTGAGGAAGTCCCATTTTCCAAATGTTCCAATTCATCATCAAATTGACTTAATCTTGATTTCAATTATTCCATTAGATCAATTTTCATTGAGCTAGGCATGTCACATTGAAGCGGAGTTCACATTATGCGATGTTCCTACATGTGCAGCTCAGTTTCCTAACTAACTAAATATTTTGCCTTTTTTAAAGAAAATTAATTAACATATCAACGAAGCTTTGTTCGGATAAGTTGTTGAAAAAATTGAATAAATTCAATTGCTTCAGAGAAGGAATTTCTACAAAAATGAATATCATGTAGTCAGTTATTTGAATATGTATTCTGTGAATTTAGAGAATGAACAACTCAACAGTCAAAATCGTTGTGATTATCGTTGTAAATCGTTATAGTCGTTGTGCATTATTTTTATGTGGCAACAATAGTTATTAAGAGTGTCTTGTTGTTGCCACTTTGTGTATAGCTGCAGTAGAATATAGCTGACTTGAGTTGAGTTCCACAGACTATGGCATAAATCTAAACTTGAAATTCTAAAATTGACCTTTGCACCAAGTCCTCAGCAATAACACGTGTATGACACGTGTAAAAGCAGTGCATTTATACACGTGTATTCATATGCAAAGATTACACACACGTTTAAAAGTGGTGTATTTTCATTTACAACAAAACTGCACGTGTGTATTACACGTGTAGGGGTTGACTGGGAAGAAATCCAATCAAACTCATTTAGGTCTTGGTACTGCTTGCATATATCTGTGGACAAATCATCTACACGGAATTATCATTTATAGTAGGCTTAATAACATACCAAGCGCATTGGTCAGATGAGAAGGTAGTAATGAGGTTTCACTGATCGGAATAACCAGCCCTTTTTTTGGATCTCCGAAATTTATGGAAGCTTAGGCCTAGCAATAATTAAGCGGTACGACTAGCCAAATTTACCATAACCTTGTAGATACATGTATGTTAGCATATGGTCGATTAATTGAAATAAGCATGCTACATGTGCTTGGCATCATCTTCACTTTCCCGTTATGTAGACAGACATGCTATTGATTTTTGTATTGCGTCCACACTCCAATTTATGGTTATTTGATCAATTTAATGAGCAAAAATCATTCAAATATTGACAAGTAAGTATTTGAAATACTTTTAGGTTTCTTTCATACAGCAATCAATACAAAAAGCACATGCTTCTCTTGTTTGTTGCACAATCAACAGAAATCTATTTTAAACTACATGTATTATGAACAATTCAAATTTACATAACTGATAACGTATTTTGTAGAATTTGAGAAAGGTGTGAATTTGAACTACGAGTATTAAATTTCATTGTTCTCATAAAGTTCCAATTCAAATTGAACTGACAATGAAAGACTCGAATGTTAGTAACGATTTTAATACATTAATCGCATGCCAAACTGGACATTAACAACGACTGTTTCTAAGTCAAGGACTCTGTACGACAAGTGGAATTTCTCAAATAAGACGGAAACGGAAAGTACATTGGCATGGCCGGTCCGATTTTCCGAACCGGACCGGTACCGGTATACCGGCGACCCGTTACATCTCTGATTCTAACGCGACGAATCTGCGAAGATCTTTCCACAGAATGATTGCATGATTGCACTTGAATGTTTAATACTTAGAGAGCCATTTCCATAGCACATTGGCCTACGAAGGTGCACCGATACACATACAGAAGTAGAATTTATTGTAATCACATGCATGCAAAATGCATCATGTTCACTATGTTCGTTGAACTAATTTGCATGACAAAACTTGTAAAAGCTGTGATGACAATAATGAGCAATAGCCGATGATTAAGAGATACATTCTCCTGTATTCCATGAGCGCACAATATTTTCCAGTTCAAACACTGACGCAATGCCACTCTAACCATCTTGATAGTATGTGTTTCATTAGGTTTACCATAACTTGAATATAACTGAGATTATTAGAATATATGAAACAGATATTTAGCACACCTACATTAATGGCCACCACATACGCAGCCATCACATGGGGGCGGTGAAGAGTGGATGCAGAGCGCTTAGCGTGGCTTACGGGAGATGAGAGAGCTCCCATTCTTAAGTCTTGATGTATGAGGCGAAGTTTGTGTAAAGGCGGATTACATATTTATCACACAGCGATTACATCTTTATGAGATTCGAGGATGAACAGGATCTGTTTACTTGTGGGAATCGAAGAGGCAAAGATTGATGCACAAGATTTGTTTACATGTGCGGATCGCAAAAAACATACTGTATTTTTTGATGGGATGAATTTACATCTGGGAAACGTAACATTTGAATGATGTCTGACTTATCTTAGTGACATATCTTTCAAGACATACCTATTCAGTATTTTGTCAGCCACTATGTGTGGACTACGTTCGTCTGCGTTTGAGTGTTTAGGTTAGGGGTCGAAACACAACTAGACGAGTACCTGCTGATGACTGACGGACTGCAGTATTATGTTTTATATCCCTGAATCGGTAGCTGAAGTAGTGGTCGATGTATTGTATTTCAAATGATTAATTGTCGGATTCCATGAAGTATTATAGACGCATTAAGAAACTGGCAACAACAAAGTCAAGTGCAGAAATAGTATTTTCAATGTGTAGTCTTTGGTATAGTGTGTATAGTTTCATTGCTTTCGGTGTAGTAGGGTGTCATTGTAATTCTATTGTTTACCTCCATTATCCACCTTCCACTTATCCACAATTACCATTATCCACCATGTGTAGTGTCAGATATAGTGCAACATCAGTTCACTTGTAATCGGTGTAGTAGCATCATTGTATTACCTCCACTTTCTCAATTAATAATTTAAATTAGTAAGCATTATATTCTATTATAAATGGCTGCTGGGATGATTTTCATCATCGTATGAGAATTACTTACATTTTAGACTGAAATCAGACTATTCGTCGTTTCTACAAGTAGGCCTTAAGAAAATTATATCATCGACATTGTAGGCCTATACATTATGCCGTAGAGCTTATAATAATCGTTCAATAAATTGCTTTTTTTACTTCTGAATAATTGAATGAAACAAAGGGTCAGAAGCATAATTAGTTAGGTTAGAGGATGACCCCATCACCGATTGCTGCTTCTGACCGAAACAGCAATCGGTGATGGGGTCATCCTCTAACCTAACTAATTGTGAATAGTTGCAATTAATGGGAATAATTGCCACCTGATCCAATCAATTAATTGAATAGAAGATCATTCATCAGTCAATTAATTTTTCCAGCTCCTGCATTTAATCAAGTCTCTGTAATAGATATTACATCATACTCCTAGGTCAAGGCATCAAATTAACTGCTCAGTTTAAGTATACTGGTTGCATTGTAACTCAAAATCAACACCACTGGCATTGAAATGAAAAAAGGTGTCAGTCGGAGCTCGCACCCAAGAACTTGTACACTCCTGTACCATAAGGACATACCGTCATCGATATCTCACAGACATCAAATCTCAAATAATCAAATACCCATGAAACACCTCCGCTGTTCTAACGCGCGAGAGGTGCTCCACAGAACAATCATGGACAGGATTACAAAGCTCGACTGCCGAATTGATCCTGAACAGCCGAAAAGGTCTCGCACACAAAAATTCAGCGACAAATCGCTGAATGGCAACATAGGAGTTGAACTCACAAAGTTTGGGTTGCAGGTGCGAAGCTTATGGAGTGATCTATGAGCACTTTCCATTATTTGTTGGCTTGTGCTCCACCTGCTTTCGTTGAAGAGTAACACATGTAGTGCTGCAGTACATACAGCAACACTATCAATACATGTGCCGTCACAAGCGTTCATCTATGGCTTACTGAGCTGAGTTGAGGACAATCAAACTGCTGAGACCCAGAGCTATCAGAAATTAATTGGTGAAAATGAATCACAATTAAGTGATTGTTGTGCTGATGCATTACAATGAATTGATTTTGGAGGATGAAATTATTGCAATTAATGTTATGACTAATTTGCCTAACTAAGGGTATGGAAAGTAACAATGCTTTGTCCAAAATACTTGTAACAAAATATTAGTCCCGTCAACATCGAAATGCAATTAATTCTATAAGTGAGCAGAAAACTATGGAATGAAGAAGTAGCTTCAAAAGTCGTTTCGAATAATCCCTCATCTTGACTAATTCTTGAGGCTGAGAGTGACAGTGACTCCGATTGGATTGCAGTTTCTACCAAATGTCTATCAACAATCAATGAGCTTTTTCAATCGATTTAATTTTCCGTTTTTAATTTTAGGTGTCATGTGGGTTTCTTGTCTTCACACGGTTTGCAAAAAACATTTCATATCATAGTACGCATGACATGATATTTCCTACCATTATTAAACGCCTTTATAATATGACGAAAATGTATTACTAGGCTATGCATTTATGTATATGATTTCAAGCTTACATAATCTTTAGACAGCGACAACCTAGGTGAGTCACCTAAAATAATTTTTTTACCTTAATTCCGGATATTTTGTAAAAACACCTAAATCACCTAAATATTGTCTTTACGACTAAACCTTGCGATTTGGTTAACTCATCTACTCACATTGGAAAACATTAAGAAAATCGTGGCAACGAATTGCATATGAAATCGGAATAATGAAGACATTGATGAGTGATTATGTCCAGTGCCACATGTTTCTGGTCATAGTTTATATTTCTTCTATATACATTAACCCATTAGCTGCTAAAGGTCGGGCAGCGCCCGACCCAAAAAGTTAACAGTGCACGCGTCAACAGAAATTGTTTCAACTCGTTTCCACGCGGAACTATGAACCATCACCACACTTGCTCACGCGACTTCAAAAGCTCATATTGCTTTTGAAATACGAGTCATTTTGATTGGTTTGACACATACATAATTGTACAATTGAATTGTCAATACGGCATACGTAGATTATTGTCGTGGTATTTGTTTACAAATTAGTCACCAAAAAATACACAATTCATGAACATAAACAAAAAACACCATCACTCACAATGAATACATGCATATCTTAATGGATTCTTGATTCACATAAATATACAACCTGAATTTGTAAAATTATTCAACTAACAAATACCTAAAATGACAAAAATTTAGATGTCGGTGTCGAATAATCTTTAATTTAAGAGAGCAACCAATTTGCATGAACAATTAGCATGATAGATATAAACGATTAGCCCATTCAGTATACCCAACTGCAGTGGTTGACATGAGGCTCTTAACTGCACACGACACAGGAGTCTTTAAAATGCTACAGGATAGAGATGAGGTCAACGATATAAGAAATTAACTCGGAAAAATTAAAAATGATTGATTTCTGCCAGTGCAATTAATTGCAAGCATCGCAATTAATTTTTGATGGCTCCTGCTGAAACTCAATCATGACGCTGTCATCACCATGAGTGTCAAGTTTCAACTACCACGGGACTTGACAAGTTGCAAGGTCTGTGCACAATAGTTCAGCAAACTCATGACATGTCACTAAATCTCTGTACATTCACATAGGAAAGGCAATCTTGTACTCCAAACATCGAAAAAAGCTCCCTTATCAATCCTCCAGGCAACATGCATTTCATTTGCGCCACTATCATTCGGCTCACCGCGATCCCATCTGAATCCTGGTGATGGAATCGCTATTCTCGACATGTACCAATACCATCCTTCTTTCTTTCTCATATTCTTCTCCTGCAAACCTCCAACGAAAAGGAGCCTATGACCCCAACGAGTCGCAGGTATCAACGGTGCAACTTGAACTCTTACTGCTTCTAGTTCTTCTTTCGTTGTCAATTCAGCTAATTTTGTACCATTTTCACGACAGCTCTTTTCCGCTCCCGACCAGGTAGCCGAAGCCAGATTCAGTTTGTAACGCGAAGTTCGCCATTTGTAAGAGTAATCTGAAGGACATTTCTTGAATGTTGTTGATCTTTTGGTGGAGATCCAAAACTCCGCTGTGGGTAGGGAGGGGCTGGTGATTTCAATTTTGAATAGCGAGAAAGGTGGGAATAAGCCGCAGTGGACTTTCACATGAATGGCGGTACATCTCGCCTCAAGCATACAAAGTTTTGCGCAGTCTCTCGCTTCATTCACATCAAAGATACGAGCAAACGGTTGTATGGACTGAAGATTCGACTCGGCGACTTGAATCTTCTTGAAGCAGTCTTGGCAATTTATTACATGAAAGGAGATAATAAAAGTCCAAACGAGAGAGAATGCATCCACGTACACCATATCGCAAGTAAAATTGAATCTATATATTGGTAGGAGATTTTGAAGTAGAATGACAAGGCATATAAGACAAATTTAAGGATGTTAATTTGAAGACTTTCGTGTCAGTTATTGGTAATATTTCCAGATGTCAATAAACAGCTACTTTCAGCATTTTCATTTGAGAAATTTATGGATATCAAATGACATGAAAAAAACAAACTCACAAGGGAAATCATTTCTCTGTATTGATTCGCTATACGTATAATGTGTTACTTAATTAAATATTCTTGCTGTTCTTGTCTGCAGATTCAGATGGTTGGCGTCACACTTTAATACATTCAGGCATTTATAGCACAGTAGACTTTGCCATTTGGGTCAAACCACAAGTTGGTTGCACCGACGTAAAATTTCAAATCAGTTTTTGAGGAATTATGCCGATGACTATTTTATAATATATAGTCTAAAGTTCAGACGTATGCTATCTGAAGAGCTGAAATAGATGTCTGCATAGAAGACAAAGGGTTGTCTAAAAACTATGATATAAGTTTCAATTATGCCCTATTTTATGAGCTATGTGCTTCATGCATTTTGTTCATGCAAATGTCAATATTAACCCCTTCTTTACCATGACGCCCTGAGGGCGTCATAAAAAAGTGCATATAGAGCGCCATGACGCCCCAGGGGCGTCATAGCTCATATTGTCGTCTACACTCATTTGTTCTTTACGGATCGCTGTCTGCTACTCGGATAAACTATTAGGCGCTCTTCAGAATGATTTCCTTCATTTAATACGATACGCGCGCAGTTAAACAGACACACTAATGAACACAAGATGACGTAGATAGGAAGTTAGGTAGTTAGGAATTGCTTGACGTCTTCCCTTCATCTCATGAGCTGGATGCTGATTGGTTCATAAGATAAGGTAATGATGGATGGACAGTAACATAGAGAATAAGTTGCATTCTGAACTCACATGTTTAGTGAAGCAATAATGACTAGTTCTGAAAGACCACGTCGGCAAATACAAGTAGTACGAAGGTATGGATTCTCAAAAAGTGATGATGAGACTGATAACAGTGAGGCTGAGTTCGATGAAAGCGAAGAATCCTCGAATGATTCAAGCAGCGATGAATGCATACATCCGTTACAAGAATGAAAAGAACAGAAGTGCAGAATTCAAAGAGTTTACCCGATCCTGTATCTTACAACTCATTGGAATACAATCAACAATTAGAAAAAGGCCTGGATCAGTAGGAAGACGAGTATCAGCAGACGGTGATGCTTTTAGCTCACATGAGCCAATGCATGTTATCCAGAAGATTCCTGCGACCGAAAAGAAGTAGAATCCCAAGAAAAGATGCAGAGTTTGTCATCAAGACGGAGTGCGAAAGGATTCGCGATTCCAATGTGTGCAGTGTCCAGACAAACCCGGATTGTGTGTTAATTGCTTTGGTAACTATCACCAGTAAACATGTTTTGATTACTGTTATGTACATGAGCATGTACATGAAATAAACTTGAATTGTTTTAACTTGAGGTAATTGTGAATTATTGTACATAAATGTAAGTATAAATAAACAATAAACAACTAAAAGAAAGCATAATCTTGATAGAAAACAAGAGATATAAATATGATGAAAATCTTCAAATTCTTAGGTACGGGGTGGAAATTTTGCAAATTTTGATCGGTAAAGAAGGGGTTAAGTTGAAAAATCGTTTGTGATGCTAAAATATTTCACGTTAATCAATGCATCTGAAAGACAACTTTCTGTCTAAGTTAATTATGATTCTTTAGAAAATATTAAATTTCTACATTAGAATGTCGCGAGAGTTACCTAAAATATAGAATGATTTTTTTTCCCTCAGAGAAAGAATGATTACCCAGTTTATACTACCAAAGATTATCGACTTGGTGAATGACGAGTATCGACTCTATGAATGCTAATCAGTGTGATAATCAGCAAAGTTATTCTAAGTCTACTTCCTGGTGGATAATAAGCTTAATGTCTGTCGCAAGCGTTACCATGACATACACTTAGTGAATTTAATCTCCCAAGATCTCGAGATCTCTAATTCGATATTACAAGTAAGCCTATGTGCCAATTACTCAGAAAGTGTAATTAATTACCGACAACTGCAAATTTCTGTACACTATAGTCTGATTGTTGGCCTAATTTCAATTATCTAGTTCTATTTGTTATTGAAATGAAGATAGCAATGCCAATCTGGACTATATTTGGTATTCATTAACAAGGCCTATCCTTTATTGAAATTATTTAGCCTACAACACAAAATTAATTCATGTGCCTACATCAAAGCGAGGCCTGGGTTTGTAGGTCTAAGTACAGGGACAAAAGTGTGGGGGCTAAGTATGTGTAGAAGGACTAAAGAAGTTCCATTTCTTGTCCCAAGTCAGAGAAAGACTAGTTGAGGTAAGGGAATTTTCTTCCTAAAGTGTTCATGATTCATGGCTATAGCTACCCAAGATATTGTACTCTCCGATGTTAACGTTCATCTTGCATTACGCTTAACTTCTGTGTTATGATTCCTGTACAAATAAAATGTTAAGTGTGCTGTTTCTGAACTAATCGTTCAATCTTGTAATCTTCATTATTATCATCTTCTGTGATGACAAAATTTATGTTATCCGTAATTTTATAAGATAATGTCGCGAGCGTTTGTACGGCATGTCGCGACCGGCACTGTCAAGATTGATTGAAATCTCGCAATCGGTGCTTTCAGTAATCTATTGAAGCATGAAGAAATCATCAACTATTCATTATTTATCCTTCATTTCGTTTCTGTAGTTGAGATAAAATATCCATGCAACCTCAAAAAATATATAATGAAATATTTATCTCTGTCGCGAGCGTTAAATGATCTCTATACACAAATGTAGAGATAGCATGAAATTGATATTTTGTATGTAGTAGGTCGATGTCGTGTTATATCAAACTGTATCTTCTGAATATTCAAAAAGAATATCGAATCATAGAGAATGTTGGTTTTCGATTGAGTTTTGCTATCAAATATAGCGAGCGTTACCGTGGTTTGGCCAATTTAGGCAATTCCAGGCGTATGTCAGCATTTGGGTAATTTTCCCAAGTGTCTTAGAGCTACTCTTACTCTTGCTCCTCGTTTATTGTCTCTTCTTCTCTAGGTTTGAGGATCGGACATTTGGGCTGTGCCGGTTATCGCTGGAATGGATGCACCTTCTACATTCTAGTCGGTCTTGCGGCGACAATTGGGAGTCCAGATGTAGGAGCTCAAGATCTCTCTAGTTTACTTATGTTTGCCCAAACATCATCCATGACACTAAAATTTTACACATCAACTTCCCATTACTTCAGAAATTTGATTTTCATCACCAAAACATAAATTAAAATAGGTCTATATTGCAATGAAATTTAGAAAAATTGAAAGTACCCCCCACGGAAATTAAACTACCCATGGTGTGATGAATAAACTGTTTCAACCTTCATGCAAATATTGCGATGCAGGTTTTAGCCGATCTTTGTAGCAGACAAGAAGAACATTTAATGCTCGTCACTGCCTTGATGTTGCCTTGTCACGTATCTTCATGAATCTGGTCATTTGTGACAAAATATATTTGAAATTCGAACTTATCAGCTGCTCTCGTCTACACACCTAATCGGCGTGTGTGAGCCAGGCGATCAGGTAATTTTTTGTCGCTGAAAAGATTAATGAATGTAGAAGGAGATGTAATTGAGATATTCTAGTCTTGTCTAAGTTAAATGCTAAATTTAGGATAATTTTGATCTATGAGCTAGCTTGTGTATTAAAATAAACAATGGGCAGTTTGAACATTGTGTGAAAGATCTATGTAATTCACCAATATTGTGAATTTAATGAATTTTATATGAATTTAGCTTTTGATTATCAAGCAACATTGAGCGAAACATATTGAGATTATTAGCCATAATTGACACCTTCAGAAACTTTACATATATTCTCATATTTTGCAGAATATTGAGTTGGCTTACACTATTTATTTATCTACTAGTTATTAATCATTTATTAAGATCAAAGATATTGAACATCATAATGGGCTGGATAGGAAACGTGTTTTTACCTTGTGTGCAACGAAGACAGTGAAAATCAGACAGCCTGTCCATGGTTGTACAATGTACATGTATATTGTTGCTGTGCCTACCGGTGCTCGGCCACGCCAGACGCGATTGCCAAATTTGGCAATAATCTAGCGTGTATATGTAATTTTGTGGTAAGAGATTTCATGATGCAACAGAAAAAATGAATATTAACTATCAGAAAATTTGATATGAAATTGGCTTTAGCAAATAAAAACAAACAACATACACCACGCATGTTATAAAATGCGCTCATTGACAACATCTTTGACATTGACAGACGATGATCGATTCCAGTCGGTCCTGAAATACCCTGTTAATCATTTGCAATACATAGATTGCATTTTGTAGTTTCAGCCTGGTGAATAACTCGAAGAGCGTTGTTGACATGGGTGAGCCTTATTAATAGCCAATTCCTCAGTGTATTCGGATTCTCACTGAAATTGTTAATAGTCATGAATTCTACAGCCATTCACCTTGGTCATTGTCAACTCTGCCATCATTGTCGAGTTTCAACTACCACGGGACTTGACAAGTTGCAAGTTCTGTGCACAATAGTTCAGCAAACTCATGACATGTCACTAAATCTCTGTACATTCACATAGGAAAGGCAATCTTGTACCCCCTTCATCGAAAAAAGCTCCCTTATCAATCCTCCAGGCAACATGCATTTCATCTACGCCATTATCATTCGGCTCACCGCGATCCCATCTGAATCCTGGTGATGGAATAGCTATTTTCGACATGTACCAATACCATCCTTCTTTCTTTCTCATATTCTTCTCCTGCAAACCTCCAACTAAAAGAAGCCTATGACCCCAACGAGTCGCAGGTATCAACGGTGCAACTTGAACTCTTACTGCTTCTAGTTCTTCTTTCGTTGTCAATTCAGCTAATTTTGTACCATCTTCACGACAGCTCTTTTCCGCTGCCGACCAGGTAGCCGAAGCCAGATTCAGTTTGTAACGCGAAGTTCGCCATTTGTAGGAGTAATCTGAAGGACATTTCTTGAATGTTGTTGATCTATTGGTGGAGATCCAAAACTCCGCTGTGGGTAGGGAGGGGCTGGTGATTTCAATTTTGAATAGCGAGAAAGGTGGGAATAAGCCACAGTTGACTTTCACATGAATGGCGGCACATCTCGCCTCAAGCATACAAAGTTTTGCGCAGTCTTTAGCTTCATTGACGTCAAGGATTCGAGCAAACGGTTGTATGGAGTGAAGATTCGACTCGGCGACTTGAATCTTCTTGAAGCAGTCTTGGCAATTTATTACATGAAAGGAGATAGTGAAAGTCCAAACGAGAGAGAATGCATCCACGTACACCATACCGCAAGCAAAATTGAGGCGAGATGTTTGTTATTGAGATTTCTTGTTCAGAACCTTGTCAAATGTCAATGCTGATAGTAGCTGTCTATTGCAATCTGAATATATTACCAACACCTCACACAAAGTTCTTCAAATTAACGTCATGCAAAAAACGAACTTACAACGGGAATCATGTCTTTGTTCTTTGCATTGATTCGTCATGCGTATAAAGTGTAACTCAACATCTGGCTGTTGCCTATGGCGGCTGAATCAAATGGATGTCTTACACGACACAACACAATAGTCTCACTTAGACATACAAAGACTCAATAGACATACAAAGACGCTTCCATTAATAGCAAATCGGTGAAACCTCTTTAATTGCCAGCAGCATAATCCTAAAGGTGAAAACTTCTCTATTATTGAAATATCAGGATATCTATTGAGACTGGAACCAATTATTCAAGAAAAATCGAATTGGCTACCAGATAATAATGATAATGAATATTCTTTATTGTCTCACAAATTTACATATTCGGTGAGCACATCACAAGAAATTACACAGAAATATAATAGCATAATAGTTACGACCAGAGTTGGAAGTGGGTCGTCGGTCAGGTGGGTCAAGTGGGTCACAAAATCGCGTGGGTCACGTGGGTCATGTTTTCCCGAAAAATTGGTGGATCAGTTGGGTCGTGGGTCACATTTAGAGTGGGTCAGGTGGGTCGTGGGTCAGACTTCGTTGACCCACTTCCAACCAGTTTGACCCATGATAGATTTGACAATCTCAAATACCGTAACCTTCATTTATTCGTATTCTTGTCATTCATGAAAAATGATTGAGTCAGTGTCATTGAAAGGGGTGATTCAAAGTGATATTTTAAATACGAGAACATCTGTGAAGTCCAGAGACAATGGAAAGGCACTTATGACTCTGAATATCCACGTCGAGACACAATCTCCCGAATGCGTGACAAGTTGGAAAACGCAGGAACAAATGGAAGCCTCCCAAAGGTCGTTCAAGAACTGCGCGGTCAAATGATATTGTCAATTTAATTTTCTCTGCATTCGGTGATGACTCAAGAAAATCAATCAGACAAGCTGCTTTAGACTTGAATCTCACAAGAGCAACAATTCAGCGAATCCTTCATGAAAGCAACATCAGACCTTTCCGCCCAACACTTAAGCATGAATTAAATGAAGATGACTTTGATAGGCGGGTCGACTTCTGTAAATGGTTTTGCGTGAAACAGTAACCGATCCAGACTTTCGAAACATGATCGTATGGTCTGATGAGGCCACGTTTAAATTGAATGGTCGACTCAATCACCACAACAGTATCTACTAGGCTGAAGAGAATCCTCATCAAATTTTACAGCATGATGTTAAGCTCCTTGGTGCTACCGTATGGGCATCTTTCTTCGCGCGACTAGATAGGTCCATTCTTCTTCAACGGGACGGTGGATGGTGAGAAGTATCTGGAGTTTCTACGTCCCCATGTAATATCGGAAATTAGGAGATTGCATCCGAATGACGAGGAGCTGCCATACTTTCAACAGGCTGGAGCTCCAGCTCATTATGACTCCATTGTACGAAGCTATCTCAATTCCTGAGTTGGCAGTGCCATCACTTCATGGATTGGACGTCGTGGTGACATTGAGTATCCCCCAAGAAGTCCTGACCTGACTCCATTAGACTTCATAGACTTCTTTTTTTTGGGGGTTATCTAAAAAACAAAGTCTACAAGAATCCACGTCCTCTCAATGTGCAAGAAATGAGAGATAAAATCACATTAAGTGCAAGAAACGTTCTGATGGATCTCATCTCAAAAATCTGTCGCTCTGTGACCTCTCACTGTCATGAATTAATCGCTGTCGATGGACAGCACTTTGCACATTTACGTAGAGAAACATCTACAAGATTTTTTCGTACTGTTAGTTTGAAATAAATATCTGTATTATTTGACTCAGAAGTTAATAGCATGAACTGCCTACATAGTTCTGAGACAACCTGTATTAAATCAAAATATTATCAACATACATGCTTCATATCTAAAGCATTTAGCCGCTCAATATACTTTCGCATCATACATGTTCCATGCATCTCATTGCTCATTAGATACATGATAATCTGAAATAAGATAATTCATACGCCGGTCATTGATACAGACTTATCCCTTTCACACAGACTTATTACGGCTGGAACTCTGTGAGGAGATATTTTTTGACACTTCGAATCGATTAAAAGTTTCGTTTTGATATTTGATCTGGCATCAATAAAAATAGGAATATTTACATGATGTTGCTAGTGATTGCTATCACAACGTACTCGTACATGTAGCGACACTCAAATATATCAGTTCATCTATATGTATGTACATTGTAAGCAAATTTATGAATTATAACCTTGTCCTCATGCAATTCTATTCACGCGTTACGCATGCTTACTCCACTTGCGTTTCAATGAATGTCTGATGGGAAATCTTCCAGCGCCCTCTGCATTCTCGCGGCTGTAAATATTCTACAAGTCAGATAAGAGGAATATTACAAACTCAGCGCTTTTGCGTAGTGAGACTGCCCTCAGGAGCGAGAGAAGATCGTAAACGATGCAACACTCCTGCGTGTCAGCAACAGGAATGTGGGGGGGGATAGAAGAACCCAATTGTGTGATGATAATTGCTATCAATAATATACCTTTTTGCGTTCTATTTCGTTACTTTTGCATTCAATTTCGTTAACGGGAGCAGTCGGTAGTGCGCTCTCATGCATTCACTACTTTCTATTTCGTCAACGATGATTATTTCGCATATTCTATTTCGTACGCTGTCGATACGATTTTTCCAATAGCAGAACACCGCATAATCATTTTCGGGAATTTGCAATCTATTTCGTTGTCGGAAATGAAGTCCAAAGCTTAATAACCATGCCTATCCTTTTTCTGACTCACCCCGCTATTTCATTAATTGCCTCGAGTGACGATTCTTGCTAATGCAACGTCACAAGCACAGATATCTTCTTTAACTCAGCATAAAGAGTTAAGTATCAAGCGAATGGTCACATGAATCTGCACTGTGTAGACTGAAATGGCCGTGAGAGGAACACATCAAAGAATCAATTCAATCGATCGAGAACGTCTCATCAACTGTTTTCAAAGGGATGATGACTGGCTCGCATTAGCGGATTGTTTAGAAATTCGTAGACAAACGGCTCGAAGCATGATTCTTCGGTTTCGTGAAACTGGGATGACAGAACCTTCTAGAAAAGGTGGTGCTATGAACATTAAAGTGAATGACAATATTAAACAGTGTGCACTGTCTTACGTTGCCGAGAATAGTCAAGCTACGTTGAACCAAATAAAGAACCATATTCAAATTCGTACCGGAGTCAGTCTTCATATTTCAACCATTTCCCGTTTACTAGACGGTGAACTTTACACTCTCAAGCTTGCTCGTGTCATCCCGGAGACTTGGAACACAGAATCTACGAAAACTCAGAGACAAGCGTTTGCTGATTGGATGGTGGCCGAAGGAAGCCAAAAACAACTCGTTTACATAGATGAATTCGGAGTAAACATTTGGACGAGACGATCACAGGGTCGTTCCATTCGAGGAGAAAGGGCTGTACGGGTTGTTCATAAAGAGAGAGGAAAGAACCTCACCGTTATTTTGGCCGTGAGTCCAGTATGGGGACTCGTACATTATCAGACTTTATCTGGCGGACTTCATGGTGATCAGTTCACCAGTTTTATGATGGAGTGTTCTGCTCTTCTCGAAGAAGAGCATGCTGTGTTCATTTACGATAATGCTAGAGCACATAACAATCCTCCAGGATTACTCAGTGAGTACCACGAACAAAAGTTTCTTCCTCCCTACTCACCGATTTTAAATGCATGCGAGATGGCTGGGTCATCGTTCAAAGCAAAATTAAAGTCTCTGCTCTCAGAACCAGATAACCAGCAAAGATTTGGAGCTGAAGCTGCTGCAAATGCAATATTAACTCTTCATAATCATCGCCTTCATGTGTTACATGAACTTTCAGAAGCTGCAGTGAGAGAGATCACAGTTGAGAAATGTCAGAAGTGGTATCGGCATACTCTGAAGTATCTACCAAAATGTGCAAGAAAAGAAGACATAACTGACTGACGACAAGCTGTAAGTTTTAATAACGTTAAATGCATTTATGTTTTTTGTTAAAAGATATGTGAGACAACGAAATAGATTACAAAATCCCGAAAACGATTATGCGATGTTCTTTTATTGTTAAAATTTTATCGGCAGCGTACGAAATAGAAAGTGCGTAATAATCGTCGATGACGAAATAGAAAATATTGAATACATATGAGCGCACTACCGACAGCTCTCGTTAACGAAATTCAATGCGAAAGTAATGAAATAGAACGCAAAAAGGTTATAATTGCACAAATCGCTATCACGGACAGCTTGGTTCTAAAAGACAGGAAACGTTCTCAAACTTTTTAAAAGACCGAGGACATAATACTGATGAAACAAGAAGCAAGTAATCATAAGAAAATGCAAAGTCAAGAGAAAATCAAAAAATGTTCCCAAATCCTGACACGATTGAACGATCCCTATTTGTTTGTCCAAACTGCTTCTTTGACCACAAGCTTCTTACATTTAGACTCCCTCTCTAACATCTCCATCGCGTCAATGTCAATCACGTGGTCACTTTTAAACGTGTGACGGGCAACCTCTGAACGATCCACGTCTAGGGATCTGACAGCTGCTCTTGTGCCCATTCTTTCATTCGTCTGTCGTCCTGCTTGTCTCGCCCACGAAGCTCCAACTACAGTCCTCCTCAGAGAAAGTTATTCAGCAAACTACCGCAAACTTCTTTGCCGGATTCAGTCTCTTCCGCACCAATACATTTCTCAGGGTTGTCGATGGCTTCATTCAAACATTGATCCCCATCTCCATGAGGACACCAGGAACTTTCCCATACAAATACGGTAAATAAGGAATAGAGCCATGAAATGTAATATCTTCTCCTGTGTGAGTCGGTTTTCGGTAAACGGAGAAATTCAATTCCGTATGACTGTGCTCAACGAGGAGGTCAAACAAGGGAATTCTTCCAGCTTGTTCACGTTCCACAGTGAAATTGATACTTGGTCGTACGTACTTCATTCAGAAAGTCATCAAGTCTCGCCTCAACTTCAGTCCAGTAAATCAACATGTCGTCGACATATCTGAGCCAAAATTCAGGAACTTGATAGCCTTGAATTGGAACCTCTAGCCAGACGACTTTTCAAAATGGTCCATGAGCAAGTTTGCCGCAACAGGTCCCAAGATGGTGCCATTGCAACGTCTGCAGTCTGAATAAACAAGTCATCGTGACCTTGAAAGTAGCAGGATGTCAGGACCAACTTTGAGAGTTCGACAATCTCATTCACAGATAGATTCGTTCGACCAGCAAGACTCACATCTTCAGAAAGCAACGTGCGAAACAACTCAATACTTTCTGGAATAGACACATTCGTGAATAGTGATTCGACGTCAAGTGAAACCAAAAT